>JAQQSW010015086.1:0-11966 GCA_028646575.1 Pseudocheirus occidentalis | reverse complement strand
CAGCCACAAGTCTGTTGGTAGGGGATTTTAGGAAGGACATTGAATTTACCAGCAATGTGAATGAAGACAAGTCACTTCTGTTTAGGTCTTGGTATCCCTCCTTTATAAAATGGGCAGAGTTATTGTTGCTCTATCTCCCCTTCAGGGCTGTGGGGAAGATCCAATGAAAGCTAATGGATGGAGAGTCACTTTGTAAATGCAAAACATTGTAGACCTTGGAGCTTTTAGTGGTCATTATTAATCTCTTCTGACCCTTGGCTGCCCAAAGTACTTAGTTCTCAAGTGGGGAGCCTCCCCCACCCCAGACATTACTGTCTCTTAACCTCATAAAGAGAGATTCAAGATACAGGTCTACTGAGAAAAGAGCCTTTCCTCATAGGGTCGATTTCAATTCCAAGGGTCTTTTTTGGATGAGAGTCAAGAAGAGGGAAAGGTTGGATCCAGATGTAAATCTACTAGAAACTTGGATTGCCTCTTTAGGAGTCAATTCTCAGTGGGAATTCCAGTCACTGTAGAGAAAATGAACCTATTCTCACTGTCCATCTTATTTACTTCCCTTTCTTCTCTCCTCTTTCACCTACCCTATGCTGGTCTGCTGCTCAGACCCTGAGAGCCCCTTCCAACCCACTTGGGGAGATGGAAAGACAGAGAGAATTAGGAAGTGGTCAGCAAAATTCATCTTTTGCTTCTATTGTGCCTTTTTTTTCAGTGGCGCCAGGGTAGTGAACTAGACCCTGTGTGCTGCCGATGTCGTTTTTTCCACCACAAACTTCAACACGTAAGTCCAAATCTAATAGTGAGTGGGACTTTAGAACATCAGCTTTAGAGGCTCAGAGAGAGGGAAAGAACAGGCCAAAGTCACACCGGTTGCAGTGGGAAGAAGAGCTGAGATGAAAATCATAAAATTTTAGAGCTGGGAAGGGACTATCCAAATCTTTAGTTTTATAGATGAGACCCTTAGGAGATATAATGTTAGAGCTATTATCAGAACCCTTAGAGAAGGGGTTCTTAGCCTTTTTTGTGTGTCCTGGACCCTTTGGCAATGTGGTGAAGCCTGTGTATGTCTCAGGATCATGGCTTTAAGTGCATAAAGTAAAATATATAGAATTACAAAGAAAACGAATCACATAGAAATAGTTATCAAAAATACACACGCACGCACACACACACACATACATATATCCCAAATTTATGGGTCCCAGGTTAATAACCCTTGCTAGAGATATTCTAGTTCATTCCCTTCATTTCACAGATGGGAAAACTGAGACTTTAACAAGGGAGGTGACTTGTCCATGATCACACATCAAATTGGGGCAGAACTGGGAGGCTGGTTTATAATTACTGACAATTGGGATTTTCATTGTCCTGGGCAGGATGGGCACAAGATGAGCCCATGAGCTGGTCCTTGGGGCCCAGCCAATGCCACACAGCTGCTACCAATCCCCTTAATTAGCCAGGCTGGAAATGAACAATGTACAAATGACCCCTTTCAGACTCTGGAGAACAAGGGGTGCTGACTGATGAAAAAAATCAAACCTACTATTAGCATGGGGGAGGAACATGCTCTTCCCTCCCACTGTGACCACCCACCCTTCCCCCACCCTGTCTGGGAATAGGCCAATCACCCATCCAAGGCTGGAAGCCTTGGTCTCCATCCTCACATTCCTTCACAGAAGCTCACAGTTGGATGGGACCTCAGAGGCCATCTGGTCCAAGTTATACCTGAACAAGAAATACCTTTCCGTATTCCCAATAAGAAATTTTCCCACCTCTCCTTGAAGATCTCTAGGGAAGTGGAACTCACTATCTCTGGAAGCAACTCATTTTACTTTGGGATAGTTTTCATTTTTAGGATGCTTTTTCTTGAAGTAAGCCTATGTGTCTCTAACTTCTCCCTATTGGACATCTCCACTTAACTGTCCCATTGGCATGGAAAATTGAAATTATCACCTTCCTCCCAACCCACTCCTCTTCTAACTTGAAGGGATAAAAAAGTATTCACCCTCAGATATATGGTGGGCACTGTCTAGGGTTCTGGGGATACAAAATACAGGGAGTGGGGAAATTTGTGGGGAATTTTGGTCTGAGAATTCATAAGGTTGGAAAGAGCTAAAAGGCAATAGATTGTCACAGCCTTTCTACTAGCAACGGTGGCATCAGTTTGATGACCGTCCTGAGAGTAAGAGGTGGAAAATGAGGGGGATGAGCAGATGGCAAGCAGTCAGGCAGTCCCAGGTTTCCAATGAGCTGTACTCATCGTCTAGAGACAGCTAGATATAGTAAGTTACAGGACTCTGTACTCATTAACCTATCAGGGAAGATAAGCTTCAGTGCTGAGTTCTAAAACTGAATGATTCATCCCCATGGAAGGGCAGCATGGTCTCTGGAATCTCATAATGGAAGGTGATGCTCTGTCAGGGGCACCACAGTATGTCCATTCACTAAAGTTTCTTGGTTGAGAATCTTCCTCTGAACTTTCACTCTATGTCTAATAATTTGCCAGGTTTGGTATTTCCCACATTCCTCTCCATTTCTTTCCAATGGTATATTTTGTTTTATATCATCAAGATTTCCCCTTGTATCCCCTCTCCTCCTCCACCCTGTCCCCTCCCTATTCTAGAGAGCCACACCTTATAACAAATAATTTTTTTTTTAGAAGAGTAAGGACAGATAAAAAAAATCAACTCATTGAGAAAACCTGATATTATCAACAATGTTCTATACATGTAGACCTCGCTCCTTCACTCTATCTTCAACCTCTCTGCAAAGAAGCGGGGAAGGTATCTTTTTTTTTCTTTCTTTTAAAAAACCAATATTTTATTTTTTTCCCCAGTTACGTGTAAGAACAATTTTTAGCATTCATTTAAAATTTTTTTAGTTCCATATTTTCTCTCTCCTTTCCTTACCTCCCCTCTCCCTGAAATAGTATGACATTTGCTATGGATTATACATGTTGGATAATGCAAAATATTTCGAAGGTATCTTCATATCTCATCTTTGTGATCAAGTTGACTCTATCCTTTCACAACATTTTGTTTTAATTAATTTGTGGTGGTTATTCTTACTGTTTTTCTGGTTCTGCTTACTTTAGTTTGCATTAATTCATATAAATCTTCTCAAACTTCTCTGTATTCATCGTGTTTATCATTTTTTATACCACATAAACATTCATATACCATCATTTGTTTAGCTATTCTCCAACCAGTGGGCATCCACTTTGTTCCGGCTCTCTGCTACCACAGAGTACTGCTATACATTTGTGTTTGGTGTATATGGATGCATTCTTTTTGTTAATGATCTCCTTGGGGTAAATGAAGTTTAAGGGCATGGACATTTTAGTTGCTTTATCTGTATAATTCCAAATTGCTGTCCAGAATGGTTGTACCAGTTCACAGCTGCATTAATAATGCCTGAACCTGCCTGCTTTTTTTTTTTCCACAAACCTTCCAATATCTACTATATCCATATTGGTCATCTTTGCCAATTTTCTAGGTGTGAAGAGAAAGCTCAGGGTTGTTTTCGCATTTCTTTTTTTAGTAACCTGAAGCATTCTTACATATGTTTATTAACAGCTTGCAGCCATTCTTTTGAGAACTGTTCATATCCTTTAACTACTTCTTTATTGAGGAATAGTGTGTATATAGTAACCTTTTAATAATGGTCTCCACACAGTTGCTGTAGTGATATTCCTAAAGTATAGGTTTGGCTCTGGAGTCAGGAGGACTCGAGTTTAAATGAGTTCAGATCCAGGATTAGCTGTGTAACCCTGGGCAAATCACTTAACCCAGATTACGTTCCCCCCCCCCCCAAAGTACAGGTTTGACACTCTGCTCAAAAAGCTACAATGGCTCCCCATTACCTTCAGGATGAAACATAAAGTCTTGTTGGGCATTTAAAGTCCTTTGCAATATGGCTTCAACCTTAGATTTATTTGTTATCATTCTCTTTCACATACGCTATGGTCCAGTCCTATTGTCCTACTTGTTCTGTGCCTCCCCCTACCCCATCCTCCCCACATTACTCTACTGATACGCACCCATCCACCCAGCTCCCTTCCATCCAAACCACACACCCCACAGGGAATTTCATCTCTCTTTCCCAGGCTTCAGAAATTCATTCTTGACTATTTCCCACCCTTCTTGGTCTGACTTCCTGAAATTTAATTTCATGGTATCCTACCCATACTTTCCCTGAATTCTTTGAAAATTCTTCTTTCCAAATTCAAGTGTGCATGTCAGACTGTGCCTGGTATTCCTGTCCCCTATCCCAGATTTTAGGAGGGCAGAGTTACTCCCTCCCAAGGTTCCCATTGTCTTTACCCCAGCAGCACCATCTCTTCCTCAGGTCCAGAATAGAAAGAATTCTGCCTCTGTTGGTTCCATGACATTTATCTTTCCAACCATGTTTTATATATCACACCCCTCTCTATCTAGTTAAATTGGCCTTCTGTTTCTCACATAGGACATTCCATTTCTGGCCTTCATGCATCTGTACTGGCCATTCTCCATGCCTGGAATACGCTGATTCCTCATAGAATTCCTCTCTTCTTTTAGAACTCAGCTCAAGCGCCACCTTCCACATGGAGCCTTTCCAGATCCTTCCTAATTACCTCATTTTTACGGCATCTAGGTAGAGAAGTGCATAGAGTACTGGATTTGGAGTCAGGAACACCTGAGTTCAAATCCCACCAGATGCTGCGTGACCTTGGGTGAGTCATAACCTCTTTCAGCTTAGTTTTCTCATCTGTAAAATGGGAATAACAGTAGCACCTTCAAATGATATATATGTAAAGTTCTTTGTAAAACCTAAAGGGCTATAGAAATGGCATCTATTCTTGCTATTTTTAATTTTCCATATATCCATCTGTGTGTGTGTGTGTGTGTGTCTCCCCTGTTAGAATATAAGTTCCTTCAGAATAGAGGTTATTTCATTCTTTGTGTTTGTATTCCTCGATGCCTCATAATGATTCCTGGTATATAGCTGACTCTTAATCAGTGTTTGTTGATTGATTGACACCTATTTGCTTGTTTCAGCGTAGTCTCTCTTGGGTTATCCCTCCCCCCAACTTCTCTGTCCTTTCAGGAACAGAGTAACAGGCATCTCTGTAAATGTTTGTTGAATGTTGGATCCAGCGGGTTATTGTTGCTTGTCCTTCTTTCTCGAAGAAGACCACGACATCAGAGAGGATGATGTCATGGCATGCAAGTGAATTGGATTTAAGTGAGGGAGGGCTGTGCAAAGTAACCACCCTCACTTTCTCCTCTAGAGCCATTTGGTTCCATTGGCCAGATATTTATCAGGACAACTGGAGATGGCCCAGGATACAGTGAGAGGCCTTGGCTTTTTCAAGCTAAGGTCTTTAGACTCAGATTGAGTAGGGGGTAGAATAGAAAGCAGGCCTGTCCAGAAATGAAGGGTAGGAGACCAGTAATGTGGTAATGGGCTGGCGTAGGACATTGTTCTCACCAGAGGTGGGTCATACATGGCTGGAAATTCCTTACTCAGCTTCTATTTTCCAGGCAATTTAAGCCCTGGCTATACCTATAGAGTAGTGGACCTGGACAAAGGGGCTTTAGTCTAAGTTCTACTCCCTATCCCCAAATCTTCTATGACCTGAGGCAACACAATTCTTCTTTCTGAGCTTTAGTTTTCTCATCTGTGTAATGGATGTATTGGATGATATCCAGGAAGATCCAGAATACGAGCCATAGGACAGACGTAGCCTGCTTGACCCTAGGGTGCAGTCAGCCTCAGAACTTTAGCAAAAACATTTAAAATACTAATTAATAGGCAATTAGAACCTAATTACACACTCAAGTCGATCAGGAACTGGTGCCGGGTGTTGTGGCAACAAGATTGAGTCAATTACTAATTGCAATCGAAGCTGACTGTAATTAATTATCGGATTAAATTGATTTAGCCCAGACATATGGATTTCTGATGAGATGACCTACTGTATAAACATATGGACCTTCCTGGACTAGAGGAGCTTCGTTCTATGTTCCAAGGGCTCTGTTACCTCTGGTTTTCTGTGTTCTAAGGGCCCTCTCAGCTCTGATATTCTTTTTTAAGGGCCCTTATAGTAGCTGACATTCTCATAATCTTAGAAAAACGGTCCTGCTATGTGACATTTCTGTTCTAGTTCTATAATTGAGTAACCTGGAATGGGACCACAAGGGGGCAGTAGCACATAATCAAAGATGCTACAGGGAGCAGGGAGGAAAGCTGGTCCATCAGCCTTACTGCCTGGAATTCTGAGCTCCCAGAGTTCTGGAATTCTCAAGGTTTCTGCCCTCAGGGTCAGGGACCCTGAGGCTCAAGGAGGGAGTAAGGATTTAGGGAAAATTTGCCCCTAGTTCTGTGACCCCTGCCCCTGATACATTTGTGACACTGAAATGTACAAAGAATAGGATGCTTAGGTATTGGGGACCTGAGTTTTAGCCCTGGCTTTGCTTTTATCCTTGCATCACCTTGAACCCGAGAGAAAATCCCTGAATTTGACCAGAATTACAGTCCTGGGACTCCTAGTTATTACTATATGGGTGACCTTGGGCAAATCCTCTTTTCGCTTTTTTTTTTTCTTATTTATAAATGAAGGAGCCGAACATGATCTCCACAGTCCCTTCTAGCCTCTTGAGGAAGAGTTTGGGAAACAAATGACAAACCTGGCATGGAGGCATGAGATTTTATTTTATTTATTTATTTTTAAAAATTTATTTAGTATTTTATTTTTCCCTAATTCCATGTAAAAACAATTTTTTAACATTTGTTTTTAAAACCTTGAGTTCCAAATTCTGTCTCTTCTGCCCCCTCCCTCTCTGTCTGTTTCTCTCTCTGTGTCTCTCCTCCTTTCCCCCATCTTTGAGATGGCAATCAATTTAATATAGCTTATATATGTGTAGTCAGAGGCATGAGATTTTAGTAATGATGGGATTGGGATGAGAGATTTAGAGCTGGAAAGAACTTCAGTCTGGGTTTTGCTATCTTTTCTGTGTTGCTCCTTTTAGGAGTAATGCTTCTGGACACTTTCTTAGAAGAATCTTGATAAAAGCATAAAGTTAAATATATAGGATCACAAAGGAAACCAATTATATTGAAATAAAAGATCTATTTTTTTTCCTGTTGAAGTTCATGCATACCCTAAAGTCAGACTTTTTGCAGGTTTATGGACCCTAAGGTTAAGAACCTCTGGGTTTTTTTTTAAGACTTCTGTTTTATTTCTTACATTCAGAACAAAATAAATCAAATTAAAAAGAAAAAGAACCTCTGTTCTAGTTCAGCCTCTTCACTTTATAGATGATGAAACTGAAGAAGACCCTGAATGCTAAGTGACTCTTCCAAAGTCATACAGGTAGAGGCAGGATTTGAACTCATTTCATTTGACTCCAAACCCAGAGCTCTTTCTCTTGCACCATATTTCCTCTTTTCTAAACAGATACTAAGCAGAACATATACTAAATCTTCCACTTGATTTAATAAGAATTTTGAAATACTTTCAAGAGGTCGAGAAATCCAAGGAGTTCTTTGATTCTGGAGTTGGTTGTTATATTAGAAACATCTGGAATGTCTTAGAGAAGTGGTTATTCAACTGTGATAGAGGAGAGAAAGGTGGGTAGAGTCTGTAACGTCCACTGAATTTGGGGAGAAGTACTTTCAAAGTACTTCAAAGTACAAAGTTCATATGGAATGGTTAGGCAGGATCCCATGGAATGACCCTTCTAACAGATTATGTGGCAAAGACGGTGAGGAACCTTCCAAGAATGGAATTATGAAGGTGATGGGCGAACAAGTCCACTGAGGAGGAAAGGAGGGAGTGATATGTTTGCCAGAGAACTCAACTGTTAATTTAAATTAAGAAAAGGCTGTATCAAAGATGGAAGCGAGTACAGATGGGTGTTTTGGGGACCGATAAGCTCAATGTCAATGTGCCAGTCAGAAAAGCAAATGCAATAATCCTAGCTTGTTTTAATAGTGTGTAGGATGAAGGAGATCACAGTCCTGCTGTCTGCTGCCTTGGTCAGACCCCATCTGGAGCATTGTGTTTTGGGAACCAGTTTAGGAAGAAAATTGATCAGCTGGTTTTTATGCATAGGAAGGGCAACTCAGATGCTAAAAGAAGTGAATCTGACCATACGCAGTGATTAGTCTAAGGACTTAGGGGAATTTACAGAGGCAGACTCCGAGTCAATATAAAGAATAATGTTTTAACACAGAGATATCAAAAGGTAGAATTGCATGGAGTGGGAGGTAGTGCATTCCCCTTCACTGGAGATTTTTTGAGCGTATCCGTCAGGTTAGATGGTTTCTGAAATTTTTTCCAAAACAGATTCTGTGAGTCCCTTGGTTATCATGTAATTTTCACTACTCAAGACTCAATTTTCCCATATTTAAAATGAGCAGAGTTGGAATAGATGATCCCTTCTCGTTCTCACACTCTGCATCTTACATTCTAATGCTTTTTCTAGCTCTAACGTTATTTGCTCACTTGAACAAATCTTTATTAAACACCCCTTTTGGGGCAACTAGGTGGCACAGTGGATTTCTGGCCCTGGAGTCAGGAGGACCTGAGTTCAAATTTGACCTTAGACACTTGACACTTTACTAGATGTGTGACCTTGGGCAAGTCACTTAATCCCAAGTATCTTGCTTTCCCCCCTCCCCCCCAAATCTTACATTCTGAAAAACTAAAACAAAAAAAAATACCCCTTGCATGCAAAGTCCTTTTGGGTACCAAGGTGGATCTGACAGAGACACTGCTTCCAAGATTATTATAATCCAGTGGAGTGAAGAACAGATATCTAACTGCCAGTGATATTGGGGAGGAAGAGATAGGTGAAAAAGCAAGGACCAGGTGAAGGGCTCTCTGAAAGAGGATTTGAAAAATAAGAGAATGATGACAAGTAGTGTAGACCAGGGATAGCTAACACACACTGGCAGGCAGCCCACAATACTCCTGAAGCAGATGAAAATATCATTGGGAGATATTTAACAAAATAAAACAAAAATACAATAAAACAAATGTTACATTTAAGCACAAAGTCAATGTGGCGCCTGCAGGGGTCCTTATGTACAATTTAATGTCCTTTGACACTTTAATGCCAAAGTGCACAGAATGTTGGGCCTAGAACCCTCTTCCTGAGTTCAAATCCTGCCTCAGACACTAGCTGTGAGACCAATTTAGTGGCCTATGAACTTGACTCCATTGGTATAGACACTCCTAGGAGTTTGGGAGTGAAGGGGAGGAGAGGGAGGATGATAGTTTAAAGGAGAGTTATAACAATGGCTGACATCTGTCTATCTGTGTGCTACCTGGGCTATTGCCTGTACTGCACACATGAGGTTTTTCCTCCCTCCCCTCATCCCTCATCACCACTGCCCCCAAGCTATCCCAGGTTCAAGTTATACCCTGCAGGCTTTCATCTTCTCCAAAGAATGGCTCCGGAGCACTCTTGGATGTGCTTGCTTTTGCCAATCAGTTGGTATACCTAGTTAAAAACAAAAGTACACTTCCCAAAGAGCCTAAGAAAAGTAATGATGGGGCATGTTCTCTCCTGGTCATGGGAGGAGGCAAGGGGGCCACACCTAAGGAACATGTGGAGGACCATGCTTAGGGAGTATGGATAGCCAGGGCAGATGCACGGAGGGGCCATAGATCCCTCCAGTGCACCTGGACTCCTTATGTCATCTGGCTGCTCTCCTGTGCTCTGGTCCTGTGGTCCCTGATATTCACCACCATGAGGGGATTCCTTTGGACTTGAGGCTGTAAGGCTTCTCTGCTTCCATCTTCTGGCTTCCAATGCTGTGTTCTCCCATTAGGGAAGGAAGAGAGGTGAACTCACAATCCCACCCTACACAGCAGCTTTTGTTTCTCTGTAAGCCTCCCACAGCAACCTCTCCCTCCATTCTCTCTGCTTAGGACTCCAGATTTCACACACACACACAGGGCCATTCATGGAGAGCTCTCTCTTCTCCCCTCCCCTGACCTCACTCAGATGTCTTCCCCCACTATCCCCTTCAAGGGGGACAGCCTTCACTGAGGGGAAACCTATTGTTTCCTGAGGCTGCCCATCCTACTTTGGGCAACTCTAGTGGTTAGAAATTTTTTCCTAACATCACCTCAAGTCAGCATGCATTTATTAAGTGCTTACTATGTACCAGGCATTTTACTGAGCACTGGGGATACAAAGAAAGGCGAAGGACAGCGTCTGCTCTCAAGGAGCTCTCATCTAAGGAGAGAAGAGACGCATGTGCAAATAACTATGTGCAAACACACTACGTACCCAGAAATTGGAGGTAATTGACAGTGGGAAGGCACGAACTTGAAGAGACGACAGGAAAGGCTCCTTGTAGAAGGTGGGATTTTAACTGGAATTTAAAGGAAGCCAGGAAGGGCAGAAGGTGAAAATGAGGGTGTGAATTCTAGGCATGTGGAACCGCCAGTGAGAATATCTGAGTAGGGAGATGGATTGTGTTGTTCTAGGAACAACGTGGAAGCCACGAGCCCTGGATCACAGCGTATTTGTGGGGGGGGGCTGTAGGTGTAAGAAGATTGGAAAAGGAGAGGGGCCAGGTTACAAAGGTCTTTGAATGCCAAACAGGAGTCAATATTGACTTGGTCAGACCTGCACATTAGGAAGATCCCTTTGGTGGCTGAGTGGAGCGACAGTCTGGAGTCAAAAGAGTCTTTTGGCAGATGGACCAACCAAAGGCGTTTGCAGAAGTCCAAGTATGAGGTGATGAGGAAACACACCAGGCTAGTGGCCGTGTCAGAGGAAGGAATGGTTAAATCAATAGGACATGACAACAGATTCCTAATAAGGGGTGAGAGATCAGTTGAAGATGAGATCCGAATTGTGAACCTGGGTATCTGAGAGGATGGTAATATGATCTAGAATAAAAAGAAAGTAAGGAAGAGGGTTTGAGGTGGTGGTGTAGATAACAAATTCAGTTTTGGACATTCATTTGGAGTTCAAGGTGTTATTGGGACATATCCAGATCAAGGGTCCAAGAGGCAATTGGAGTTGCCAGCCTGGAAGTTAGGAGAGATGTCAGGGCTAGATAATTTAATCTGAGAATCATCAGCATAGAGATGATAATTGGACCAAGGAAGCTGATGGGATCACCCTCTGAAGTAGTATAGAGGGAGAAGGACAGAGGGCCTAGGACGGAGCCCTGTGAGAAACCTACCATTAGCAGAGACCTGATGACCATCCAGCTGAGGAAACTGTAAAGGACTGGTCATGTAGGTAAAGAAGAACCCGGAGAGATAAAATGTCACAAAAACCTAGAAGAGACAGTCAAGGAGAAGAAGGTGATCTTGCCAGTGTCAGAGGTCAAGGGAGGCCAAGAAAGATGAGGATTGAGGAAAGGCTATTAGATTTGGCAATTAATATGATCAATGAATGGTAACTGTGGGAAGAGCAGTTTTGGTTGGATGATAAGGTCAGAAGGCTTTGTAAAGCTTTGAGAAGAGAATAAGAGGAAACGAAGCAGAGGCATTTACTGTAGACAGGCTTCTCAAGGAGTTTAGCCGTGGAAAGGAGAGCTATGGGACGATCATTAGTGGGGATGCCCCATTTGGTAACTGCCTTTTCTTCTCAGGCCCGGCCTAGCTCTTTGTATTGTTTTGATACCTTTGTCTTACAATATTGTTTGTTTTTTTAGTAATCTCTGTGACAGATTGTGTGATTTCTGTGCCAGCCTTGGCTATCCATCTGTCTTAGTAAAGAGTAGGTCTTATATGTTTCAGAGTACTTGGCATTTTAGTCTCTATGTGACTGTGAGGTTGATGAAGGGCAGAGACTTGGTTTTATCTGGATTTTTTGTCTTCCCTGATGCTTTGCTCAGGGCCCTGCACATATTAGGTGCTTATCAGCCAGTCAATAAGCACTTATTTACTCTGCCATCTTGGCTCTGCCTCCAATAAACATTTATTTAGCACCTACTATTTGCTAGGTATTTTTTTT
>JAQQSW010015085.1:0-11966 GCA_028646575.1 Pseudocheirus occidentalis | reverse complement strand
CCCAGGTCCTCAGGCTCTACAAACATACACACAAACATACATACACACATACCCAAAAATAGATGCAGCATCTATTCCATGACCCCACAGATTGATGGAGAGGGAGAGCTTTGTACACAATGGCAGACAGACCCTGACCAGAGTTTTACCCCATTCACTGGCCCCCACAGGACAGAATCTCCCAGATTCTCTAAAGCTGCCATGGTCAGATCTCAGACGGCTTCTCCCAAGAGGGTGGTTTATTACGCAATTCCCTGCCATTAGCAGGAATTGTTGGGCTGGTTTTTTTCTACTTATGTATCATTTTGTCCAAGGTTTCCCAACTTAAGGTTCACTAAGAAGCTTTGTTCTCAGACTCTTTTTATTAAAATACTCTCTGGGGAAGAGTCTTTGAAATCACCTAATGCAATCCAGTAATTTTGTAGATGAGGAAAATGAGAACTAGAGGAGAAGTGACTTGCCCAAGGTTCTACAATGAGTCACTGGGAAAGCTTGGACTCAAATCCAGCTCTCTGGACTCCCAAATCAGAGAGCCTGGAACTATATGACTACGACATAACTCTGCCTCCAAATGTTGTACTTGTGCTCATGTCCATTTCTCTTATCAATCATTCAATCCACCAACAAGTAGATATTAAGCTCTTTTTTTGTGTCAGGTACTGCATCAGGGTCAACTAGGTGGTGCAGTGGATAGAGTACCCAAGCTGGAGCAGGAAAATTCAACTTCCTACATTCAAATCTGGCCTCAGATACTTACTAGTTGTGTGACCCTGGGCAAGTCACTTAACTCTATTTGCCTCAGTTTCCTCATCAGTAAAATGAGCTGGAAAAGAAAATGGCAAACCATTCCAGTATTTTTGCCAAGAAAACCCCAAAAGGGCTCACAAAGAGTCAGATACACCTGAAAAAGTGAACAACAAAATTATGTTCTAAACCCTGTGCTGGGATTAGTGATACAAAGATAAACATGAAACATTTCATGCATTCAAGGAGATTAAATTGTACTTTGAGGGCTCAATGATGTGAATCTAGACAAATACAAGTGAATTTCAGGAGGTAAGTTGTACTAACAACCTGAGCAAAGAGAAAAGGATTTCTGTTGGAGTTAGCATTCTCTTTTCCTTTCACTTAATTTTCAATGCTTTAAATACTGGTTCTTAACCTCAATTCTACTGAAACTGCTGTCTAGGCAGTTACCAAAGATCTCTGAATTGCTGTATATGGATGCCTTTTCTCAATCCTTCCTCTTTAACTTCTCCACAGCATTTGACCCTGTGGACCACTTTCTCCTCCTGGATACTCTTCCTTTCTGGGTTTTATGAGCCTGCTTCATCATGATTTTATATCTGAAGGGAATTTTCAGTTTATTTCACCCCTCACCCCTCAAGCTGTAGTTCCTTTTTCTTCCTTCTTTAAATTCTCATTTTGTGATTTTATCAGTCTACATAAGTTTAATTATCCCTATGACTCCTAGATCTATATATCCAGTTCTAGTCCAACATCATAAACTAACTGTTGGGCATTTAAAACTAGATATTCCAAAGACATTTGGGGGTGGGAAAGAAGGTGGGAAGGGTCTGCCTACCTCATCCAGGCTAGAAGTGTAGTAATCACTCAAATTACCAAAACCATTACTTCTTGACATGAAAGCTTTGACCTGTTCCATTTCCTAAGGTGAGTTGATTCACTCTTCCTTAGGCAGCCTGGTAGCGTGTTTCTCCATTCTGTTCCTTCTTCCCATCTCCCCCAGGGACTGAATTTAGTATGGGCACCCATTTGGCTTATCTCTATGGCCACTCAAAAATTCCAAGCTGAAGTGACTGTAATGTTAACAAGATTTAAGATCTTCCTGTTCCATTAATAGGCCTCGGCTGGAGTCCATTAAGGGAAGCTCCCTTGGGAGAAGCTTGCTTGTAGGAAGGCTTTCACATATTTTGCTAATTTCTAGTTAGGCAAGGAGTCAGGAGGGTTGTGATGTCTTCTGATTCTGAGAAGTGTATATATACTCTGAGTTGGTATTTTGCTTTGAGGGCTCATTTATGAGAAGAATCTTGTGATTCTCTGGTAGAGATTCTGAGTGGCTGTATGTTTGGAGCTTCCTGGAGTACTCATACATAAAGGCTCTCTCAATCCCAGGATGTATGTAAAGTGTACAGTTGATTCAGGCAACCAGAGGCCTATCTGTTGGTCTTTATTTCTCTGCTTGTCTTTGTGAAATTTAGGGTACTGACTTTTCCCCTGAACTAGTGAATATAATTTTTAAAAATGGTTGACCCCTTAAACAGCTACCTTTCCTAGTAAAGAAGATCTAAGAACCTGTGCTAGCAGCCATCCTAGGTGTGCCAGTTTGGTTGCTGCTACAGTGATCCATCAGCTTCAGTCTCCCCATTAGAAGTAACAAGAGACATTTAGCACTATTCCTTTCTTGCCTCTGTTCTAACACTATATTACATGCTTCCTTTCATCTCTCACATTTTATGCTCTATATCTAAAGTCCCTTCCAGTTCTGATAGTCCATGTACTATGGTCTTTTTCCAGCACTGACTGTATGTCTTATGTCTAATAGTCCATTTGACTGTGAGTTCCTTGAGAGGAAGAGCTTTTGTTTGGTTTCCTTTTTTGCTTTTTGCTTAGCGCAGTTCCTGATCCATAGAAGGTGCTTAATACATGTTATAGCCTTTCTTTCTCCATTGCTGTATGTCATCTGTTGTGGTTTTGTTCAGTTCTGGCATTCGATATTGTCTATTGTATATTCCATATACTATGATGTCTTTTCCAAAGCAGACATTCTATATCTTATGTCTATAGCACCCTTGATTTCCAGATTCCCTGTTCTAAGGTTCCCATCAGCTCTGATAGTCTACAAATCTATGATCTTGTCATCAAGCTAGAATCAATTTCTTGTATAAGTAGGACACATGTTAAATCAATTAGAATGGGCATAATGAGGAGAGAGTGTGCCAATCCCAGGGTAAGACCCAGGGGCAAGCAGCGTTGGCTAAGGAGTCTGGAGAAACCAGGACTGATTCTATGTCTGACCTTTTGAAGGGAAAGGAGATGGGGTTTTGAAGGACAAACTCTACACAGCTGGGGAGGATTACTTGACCTAAGCAAATGGAAAGATGACCCCTGCACTAACAAGCCACATGTCAAATGCTTGAGAACAATCGATAGTCTAAGAACATGATCCCTCCCTCCACTCAACCTCTTGCTTTTCTCTTCCTTTTGCTGACAAATTCTTGGCATTCTGTTTCAAGGTGACCTCTGTGGCCCCAAGTTGGAGTCTTGGAGATGAACCAGATATAAGGGAGCTGAGGAGACAATAAAGGAAGCCAAGGAGACAAGCTGGCAAACAGGAAATTGTGACAGTATTTCTAATTGGGCATTCCATAGTAAATCAAGAAATATTTATTAAATGCCTACTATGTGCCAGGCACTGTGCCAAGCACAGGGGATACAAAAAAAGAGGCAACATGTAGCCCCTGACCTCAAGAAGCTCACAGTCTAATGGGAGAGTCAATATGCAAAAATACAAACGAACTATAGACAGGGTGAGTAGGAAATAATTAACAGAGGGAAGATGCTAAAATTAAGAAGAGTTACAAAAAGCTTCCTGCAAAGGATGAGATTTTAATCAGAGGAGCCAAGTAAGTCAGTAGATGGAACTGAAGAGGGAAAATATTGGAGGCAGTCAGAGAAGATACCCAGGGCCATGAGATGGAGCATTTTGTTCATGGAACAGCCAAGAGGGCATCTCAAATCTAGTGTTATACCATATGGAATTCATTATCATTTCCGTAGAATCCACTCCTCTTTCTAGTTTCCTGATCTTTTTCTAGAGTAGCACCATTGTTTTAGTCACAACTTTACACACTCAGTCTTCCTTGATACTTCACTCTCTTTCACCCCAATATCCATTCAATTGCCAATACCTTTTCAATTCTACCTCCAAAAACATCTCCTTTTCCTTACTAATAGGGCCCTTACCTGAGGTCAGGCCCTCTTTTCCTTTCCCTTGTACCATTGCAATGGCTTCTTAATTGGTTTCAATGTCTCCAATCTCTTCCCTTTCTGATCAGTTTTCCACACAACTGCCAAAATTATATCTCTAAAGCTCTAGACCAATCATGTTAGATCTCTGAAAAAGAAACCCCGATGGTTCCCTTTTGCTCCTAGTAAAGTCCAAAGGATTCAACCCAATATGCATTTGCTAAGGGCCTAATAAATGCTTAATAAATGTTTGTTGAGTTGGGATAATTCCCCCCCCCTGCCAAGCACTTCCAGATGTTGCCAATACACCTCCAATAACACACCAGCACTCATTCTATATTATGCTTTGACCAACCTCAGAAAATTCTCCAAACAAGCAATATGAAATATTACCTAGTAAAACTATTTTAAATGTTTTACTTCCTTCACAAAAGGGTAAAAAATATTTTTCAAAAGGAATAACCCCTGTGATAATTATTCTTGTTCTGATTATTTTTTGCCTTAATTAACTGGAATTCATGCCATCTGGTCTGCATATCTATAAGTCAGTCTTTAGACTGACACCCTCTCCATGTTGCATAAATATTACCCTGAGGTCAAGGATGGGGGAACTTCTGCCATTAGCTTATTACTATCATTTGGGCTAAATCAAGGAAGGAATTTATCCATCCATAGAACTAATATTGTGATTCCCTGGCTCTCTGTATCCCCAAGCCCAATGGCTCATTAGCTCCCTTTGAAGAAATGTGGGTTATTAACCGAAAACACCATAAATGTCATAGTATTCTGCTGGGTGTCATGCTTGCCTGTAAACGATCAATTATTTCTGGTTTATGGGCAACTTCCCCGGGAATGGTGATGAAGCTAGGGATGGTCCATTGGTTTATCGCTGTCTCTTTTTGCCCCAGGGAACAGGCCATGGAGGCGGAGGAGCATAGCAATGGATCAGGTGTGGCAAAGGTATGAAACACAACGATGTTACTGGGAGGAGAATTTTTAAAAAATCCTTCTGGGTCTTGCTGCCCATCATTCCATTACATTTAACAAACATTTATTAAGTACCTACTATGGGAGAAGCACAGTGTTAGGGGCAGAGGATATAAGGGAAAAAAATAAATCAACGGCAACAGCTCTGTCTCCCCCACCACCTCCACTACTATTGAAGAATCAATATTCTACCTATGTAGTTGTAAAAGAGACATAACTAGCATCAGAGAAAATATCTAAAATCATTCATTCAGTCAACAGGCATTTCTAAAGCACCTATAATGGCTCAAGCAAAAAATACAAGGGAAAAAGGCTGTTCCTAACTTTCTAATGGAGGAGATTGATAAAAATAAATAAATAGCAACATTCAAGATATATACCTAGTGAATGAAAAGTTACCTTAATGCAAGGGGTTTTAACAACTTTCATGCTATGACCCCTTTTGGGTGACTGGTGAGCTCTATGGACCCTTCTCATACTCATAGTTTTAAATGTATAAAACAAAATATATAGAAAACTAAAGGCTATTGAAAATAAATATTGATGTAAAATTTTCCCATTCAAGTAAATAGATGCCCTGAAACCTATCAATAGACTCCACTCTCACCCCAGGGATCTTAGGGTGAGAATCATTAATTAGAAGGAAAGGCTCTAGAAACTGGGGAGACTGAGAAAGACCTACTAAGGAAGGTGGGATTTAATCTGAGTCTTGGAGGAAGTCAAGTACTCTAAGAGGCAGAAGTGAAGAGAGAGAGAGCATTCCAGCAATGGGGGCAGTCAATGAAAAGTCATGGAGACAGGGTATGTAGTGTGTGAAGAATAAAGAATAAAGTAGGACAGTAGGGCTGGAGTTATGAAATGTGGAGAAGAGAAGAGAATAAAAAGACTGGAAAAGCAGAAAACAACGAGAGGTGAGGGGAGGTGCAAAGAACCTTAAATGCCAGACAAAGGACTTAATATTTGATCCCAGAAGTAATAGGGAGCACTGGGAGTTTGTTTGATAAGTGGTGGCGTGATTGGACCTACACTTGTAGGAAGATCCCTTTGTCAAGTGGATGGAGAATAGACTAGAATGGGGAGACACCTGCAAATTGGGAGACTTGGGTTCTAGTCTCAGCTCTGCCCTTAATTTGTTATATAATCTTGGACAAAGCACTTGATCTCTCTTGGGTACATTTTCCTTGTCTATAAAAGAAGTAATTTGTGTTAGACGAATCATTTTGCTAGAGCTATAAGAGATCTGGTCACTTTTTCAATCTCCCAAAGAATCATAGAGCATAGAATGTCAGAGCTGATATAAAGCTGGGACAAAGAACAGAGAAATGTTAGACCTGAGAAGGACAGCTAGAGAACACAGTGAATACAGCACCAGGCCTGGGGTCAGGAAGACTCTTCTTCCTGAGTTCAATTCCAGCTTCAGTCAATTACAGTGATTTGTGACCCTGGGCAAGTCACTTAACCCTGCTTTACCTCAGTTTCTTCATCTGTAAAATGAGCTGGAGAAGGAAATGGCAAAACCACTTCAGTATCTTTGCCAAGAAAACTCTATGAGGGGTCACAAAGAGTTGGACATGACTGAAAAGCAACTAAACAAGAGAGGGAAACTACCTAGTTTTCAAATTATCTAAGAAAACATCTTTATGAATGGGAAAACCAAGAAACTCAGAGACCACTTTCAATGTAAGAATAGCTAATAATGATAATGAAGAGATAATGTTCCATGGTTTGCAAAGCAATTTACAAATATCATCTCGTTTTATACTCACAACAACCCAGGGGGATGGGCTAGGTGCTCTCATCATTATTATTGTCATTTTACCTATGAGAAAACAAAGGTTAGGTAACTTGCCCAGGGTCCTATAGCTAGCCATCTGAACTCAAGCCCTCCTGGATCCAGGTCCACTGCTCTGTTCATTGTGCCACCAAGCTACCTGAAATAATCTTGTAAAGCCATCTAGACCCAACCCCCTTATTTTGACAGATGAGAAGACATGGGTATGTTAGAAAACGTGTTCCCAGTCGCCCAGCGTCAGAAGCAGAATACAATCTCGTCTCCTTCTATGGTACCACATTCTGAGGTTGCCCCCATCACTAATCTTATCTTTTCCAAGGGACATTTTTGTGTCTAACGTTCTGATTCTAATTCTGTGGAGTAGAAAGAATTCTGATTGGGAGTCAGGAGCTCAAGATTTGAGTCCCAGGCCTGCCATTGTGCACGTTGCAATCATGCACAAATGATTCCCTTTCCCTGGATTGCAGTTTCCTCATTTTAAAATGAGAATATTAGGTTCTAAGATCCCTTCCAGCTCCAACTTTCTGAGAGTTCAGACATGTATCTGACCAATATAAGCAGTTCATAAACCAAAGTGACCCTTATCTGACTGAGCATGAGTAAAAATATTAGTTCACTTTACAAGTATAGATGAAAGGAATTTCTAAGATTTTGGAAGTCATATTCTATTCAGATGAAATATTCTCAAGTCCCCCATATGTGAAAAGGGAACAAGCTGGGCATGTGTTAGCGACAATCTAGCTCAATCCCTCTGCTTTATTGTTTTTATATATTTTCTTGATAACTTTCTTTTTTTACCTGACAGCCATTTTGAAGCCTCCTATCTCTACCTCCCCAGTGGAACCTTCCCCTGTACCAATAAAAACAATTAAGCAAAGATATCTAACTCAATGATAAGATCTGAAAATGCATACAACATTATGCTGGAGTGATCTCCTATCCCTATGCCATTAAGGGGTAGTATGCTTTATTTTCTTTTCTCCTGAATGATCTCTCTCCTCCTATCAGAGTTCACCTTTTAGTTGTCTTTTCATTTACAGTGTTATAGTCATAGTATAAATGAGTTCTTTGGTTCTGCTTGTATTATTCTGCATTAATTCATCCTATGCTACATTTCTATGAATTTCTCATATTTTTCATTCTTTATGGTACAATGATATTCAATTACATTAATATACCATAGATTTTTTTCTACCAGATTTCAATCAATAGATACCCACTTTGTTTCCAACTCTTTGTTATCACAAAAAGTGGTACTATGAATATATTTATGAATATATTGATGTATATACATGTAAAATAAAATGTTTATGTTTATATCTGTATATGTATGTGTATACCTAAAAAAAGTCTCTCTCTCTCCATGTATGTGTGTATGTACGTGTATATATATAGATATATATATATATATATACACACACACACATGGGTGTATATATATACATATGCCTGTATTTTTATATATGTACATAAGTGTGGGTTATGTATGTACATGTATATATGCTGTGCAAGGGCATATACACTTACATATATGTGTGTATGGGGGAGAGAAAAAGACAAAGATTCACAGAGAGACAGAGAGAGGCAAAAAGACATAGAGAGAGAGAGAATGAGAGAGAAAAGGGGGAGAGAAAGAGAGACAGAGGGAGAGAAAGAGAGAAAGTAAGGGGAGGCCTCATTAGGTCTTATATTTAGTTTCTGTCTTTGATTTCTTTGCTGTATCTGCCAAGTGGTGGGGGGTTTTTCTAGGTCAAAGAATATGAATGGTCTGTCACTTTTCTTGCATAATTCCAAATCGAAATCTAGAACATATGGTGGAAAATCACAGCTACACCAATAATGCTTTTCTGTGCCTAACTTCTATCGGCCCCTCCAACATCGACTGCTCCCATTTTTTGTCATTTTTGCCAATTTGCAAAGTTTGAGGTAAAACCTTAGAGTCGTATTTGTTTGTATTTCCTTTACTAGCAGTGATTCATAGAATCATGATAGGATGAATTTAAAGCTAGAAGGGAACTTTGAGGCCATTTAGTTGATCCCTTCATTTTACAGAGGAAGAATTAATGAAGACACAGCAACATTATGACTTGCCCAACTTCAAATAAGTGTTGTTTGTCCTTTGTTCTGGAAGAGGATCATGGTCAGGAAGGTGATACTGTAACTTGCAAATGAATTGGATTTAAGTGAGGGAGGGCTGTGCAAAGTCAGCAGTCTCACTTTCTCCCCTGGGGCCATCTGTGTCCAAAGGCAAGCTATAGATCAAGATGACTGGAGATGGACCTGGATGCAGTGGGAGATCTCAGCCTTTTTAAGTTAAGGTCTTTCCCATCTCAGTTTGACTGAGGCAACACCCGTTCAGTGATTAAGGCTAGGTAAAAAATGATGCAAAGAATGACTTAGATGACTTACCCAAAGTCACGTAGGAAGTAAATAACAGAACTGGGATTTGAACACAGATTCTTAGACTGTAATTCCAGTTCTCTTTTTACTCTATTATGCTGTCTCAAGTTTGCCTCCCCCATTTTTCACTGCAAGAGTCTGAGATTCAGAGAGATGAGAGAACTTGCCCTCAATCACTGCTATTCAGTCATTTTTTCAGCTCTTCACCACCCCATCTTGTAATTTTCTTGGCAAGATGTTGGAGTGGTTTGCTCTTTCCTTCTCTAGCTCCCTCCACAGATGGGAAACCAAGGTAAACAGGATTAAGTGACTTACCCAGAGACACACAGCTAGTAAGTGTCTGAGACCTTGGCTTGGTTATCCCCTTTCTATCTACCCCCTTTCATCTCTATCTTCTATCCCCTTTCAGCTCATCTAGACACAAGGAATTGGTATCGTAACTGGCCTTTTTAGTAACTAAAGAGGAAAATGTTGAAACATTAAGTAAAATGAACCATACTTGTAGCTCACATCTGGACTTGGGCCTTAAATAGGAATATAGTCCATGAATCTTCTCCCCCATCATTCCACTGATTGTGTATGCAAGGCTCTGTTCACCTACTTTACCTTTTTCCCCTTGTTTTTGAAAGGAAGGTCTATTTGACAAGTTTCATTTAGCACAATATACCTAAAAGGAAATAACAGTACAATGAAAATCATTGGTTCCTGACAAAATCTTGGAGTAGATCATCTAATAAATGGAATAGAAGCTCCTAAAAGTTAATCAATGTAGTCACCCCTATTAGGGGCAATAGCTGGGATAGATGAGCAGGGCAGGCTACTCTAGCATGTCTCACTGTTCAAGTGAAGGGAGGCAATGAAGTATAATGAAACAATTAGAGACTTGGTGTCAAAGGAGCTGGACCCAAATCCTGCCTCTGATCATTGTCCAAAACGGTATGTATCCCTCCCTTCCAACTCTCAACAAACATTTATCTGGCACTTGATGTTTGCAAAGCAATACATCAGGCTCTGAGAAAAGCATAGTGTTTCAAAGAGACAGAATCCCTCCCCTAGCGGAACCTAGTCTAGAAGGAGAGATAGACACAAACAAATGGAAAACAGAGGACTAATGATTAAAATAATAAAACAGTATATCCATTACAGAGAAGTGATAGTTTGATCGTGCAGAATGCTACTCTGTGTATATGCATACCTATATAAATATATATGTGTTTAAGTAGACAAGCTACACTTAAATAGTGTTATGTTATTCTCTGTTTAATATATATGTATATATACACATACCCACCCACCTACAAATACTTATACACATATCTATAACCATTGAGGCAATTTGTTTTTCTTCATTATACACATATATCAAAAGAAATTTCTTTTCTTTTCTTTTTCTCTCATTGGATGAGGGACAGAAGAGAGAAAAAAGAGATTATTATTCATTGAAAAAATAGAGATAATTGGGGAGTGCTACAGATGTGGAATGTTGCATACACTATTCAGATGAGATTACCATAATATTAGTTTTACTTAATGGTTTTGCTTTATTATAAAAGACTTCTCACAACATAGGATTAATCTGTAGATATGTATAATAAGAAAACAAAACATACAAATCTTTAAAATTTAAGCAACTAAAAAAACTGGTGGGAGGCAATGTGGGGTGGTAGGAAGTTGGATTTGGAGTTAGAGGAAGTAGTTCTGAATCCTCTTCAACGTTGGCTAAATCTCCTAACCTACCTGAGTCCAATATTCTGATATTATAATGAGAGGACTTGATTAAATGACCACTATCATCCCTTTCTGTTCGAAATCTGTGATCTTGCCATACGATCTGATAAGTCACTTAACTTGTCTGTACTTCAATTTTTGTTCATTAGAATGACAATAATTGTTCTGTCCACATAACGGGTTATAGCAAGAAAGCAGTTTGCATTTAGTAAAGTGCTATAGAAATAGAATGCACTGTTATTATTTAAAGGAAATGTCCCATCTTCCCAAAGCAAAGCTCTAACTCCCCACAGCCCCCAGCCCCAATCTTTGTCTCAGCCCCTGGAAAGCACATTTCACAACATGATTTAACCACCTTATTATTTAATAAAACTGTCAGAACATCTGATTTGTGCAATGTACACAGCTTTCTTGTTTTGTTTTGTTTTTTGATCCCCTCCTTCACAGATTCAATAAAGCCTAGTATTCAGCCTGAAGTTGTTGCCAGCAGAAAGAAGAGTGACAGGGAACATCAATTATCAGGGAGATGATGGTGCCAATCTACCTAGAGAATGCATGAAAGATGAGGTGGAAACAGGGCATCATGGGGAGCCAACCTAGGAATGTACCTTGAATAGGGTCAATCTTCATGAATATAGATTTGCCTGCCATTAGCCCAACTGTTGCTTGTGATCTCTATTTGTCTGAGTGGAATGAGATAGTGAAAAGTGGGAGGAGGGTCAAGGAATTGGAAGAGAGTTACATCAGTGACACTGGGCACATTTTCCCTGATATCCCCAGATAATACCAAATTTCCCCATGGGGTTTCATATGGGCATTTCTGTATCTCTTACTCAAGCTGTGTTCAGGGACCTGACAGTGGTAGATGCTAAATAAATAATTCTTGAGTGAACAAATGAATGGTAGAGGCCATTTGCTAGAGTCAGACCGTGTTACTTGTTAGATGTGAAGGACTAGATAACCCAGCCTCAGCACATAGTCTTCCTAGGAAGGAAGGAAGGAAGAAAGGAAGGAAGGAAGGAAGGAAGGAAGGAAGGAAGGAAGGAAGGAAGGAAGGAAGGAAGGAAGG
>JAQQSW010015084.1:0-11966 GCA_028646575.1 Pseudocheirus occidentalis | reverse complement strand
TTTTTAAGGCATTCTTCTCCTCATTGGCTTTCTGGGCCTCTTTTGCCATTTGAGTTAATTTGTACTTTAAAGTGTTGTTTTCTTCAGTCAGGTTGTTGTCTCTTTTCATGATTTTCTTGCATCATTCTCATTTCTCTTCCCAATTTTTCCTCCACTTCTCTTATTTGGTTTTCAAAGTCCTTTTTCAGTTGATGTATAGCTTCTAGGCATTCTTCAAGTGTCTTAGAAGCATTTGGTGTGGGAGTTCTGTGTTGTCTTCCTCCCGTTCCATGCTTTGATGCTTTTTGTCCACAAGAAAGGATTCTAGAGTTTTATTGCTGTTCTTATTTTGCTTCATTTTCCTCATGTTGGGCAGTCAATTAATTGGTTGGGTTTTTTTTTCACTCTGTGAAACTCTGCTTCCAGGGGGAAAGCTCTGTTCCAAATCACTGGGGTTTTCCCAGCTGCCAGAGCTATTAGGGGGGTGTTGCAAGTCCCCCTAGCTTTGGCTTGCTGAAAGCACACCTCAGAACCACCACCCAAGACCACGATCTGCATCCAGGCCGCTCAACGCAAGAGCCCTTGGCCCTGATCAATTGATTCAGCCCCCTGTGGAGTCTGCAGGCCAGGGGCTCTGAAGCAGCCTGGTGGGGGCCGCTGCCGGTTCCAGCAGTTCCCTTCCCCCACTGCTTCCTTGCCCCAGGGCACATTGGCCAAACTGCTTTTCGTCCTGCAGATTAATTCTCAAAGTTTCACTTTCACTAACCATCTCTGGGGTTTGGGGGATTTTAAGATCCCCCTCAGGCAGGTGTTTTAGATCTTCTCTGAAGTAGACACAAGCTGTGGCTTGGGAGGCTCAGCACCTCCTGGCCGCCGTGGGGCCTGGCTGCGGTTTTGGGCTGGGCTGGTCTCTGCTTCAGTGCGAGCTACCCTTCTCCTGTCCCCGTTCCTCACGTCTTGGCAGATGTGTAGGTGGTGGAGGCTGTAGATCCTCTCCTCTGCAGACTGGCTGCGGCGCCACTTGTCTCAGCTCTGCCTGGCTCCTTCCCACCACCCCAGGCCTGGCCATGGTCTTGGCTTCAGGCTGGGCCAGCCTCTGCTCCAGGCCGCCACAATGAGCCCCGGCTGCCAAGCTGCCTTCAGCGAGAGATGTGTTTTCTGTATTTTTGTGAGTCTCAGAGTCCTAGACTTTGTCTTGGCTCATAATTTTATGGATGTTTAGGGTGGTGGTGTGGGAGCTGCAGGACCTTGCTGCTTCTATGCTGCCATCTTGGCTCTGCCCCCCCCCCCCAAACCCTCATGCTTAAACTATTTGTAATAGCCTGTTGGTGGGTCTGCCTGTTGGCCTCAGGATTCTTACCACTCCAATCTGACCTCCATTTAGCCACCAAGTGTTAGATCTGTTCACTTTACCTCCCATTTGATAACACTCCAGTGGCTCCCCGTTGCCTCCAGAATCAAATACAAAATACCGTGCAGATCCCTTTGTTCTACAACATCCCCCCCTCCATTTTCCCATCACCTTACCCCATACTTCTCAGCACATACTCAGATCCAGTGATGCTGACTTGTTTGCTGAACAAGACACTTTATCTATCTATAGTCTCTGGGCATTTTCTCTGTCCCTCATTCCTGGAAAACCCTCTTCTTCTGTACCTACTGGCTTCCTTTAAATCCCAATTAAAATACCGTCTTGTATAGGAAGCCTTTCCCAACCCTTCATTTCTAGTGCCTTCCTTTTATTACTTCCTATTTATCCTGTATATAGATTATTTGTACAAATTTCTTTGCATGTTATCTCCTTCCTGCTCCATCCCCAAAGAGATTCCGAGCTCCTTGTGGCAAGAACTGTCTTTTGCCTCTTTTAGATGTTTATTGATTGAGGAGTTCAAAGCAACCCTTCAGTTTCAATAAATGTAACTAAAAAGGTACACCCTCATTTCTTTATCAAGTAAGTATACCTCCGAGCTGTTAAATCAATTAAAGATATAAAATATGTATGAATAAAGTCCTTAACTAATTTAGGAAGTGATATGCTTTGATTTGATATCAAATGGCTTTACAGGGAATGTGTTAGGATTTGTTGAAGGAATTAAACTTGTCCTGGGATTATGTATTATGTATTATTGCACCCACCAAACTTTTCGGGGGCTCATGGTAGATGAGAGAGTGAGGCTAGTGTGGGAGGTATAGTGATAATCCATAAATTCCCTAGCTTCTATAAACTCCAAACTTTGGACACCTAAATGTTTCAGCTGCGTACTGAAAATAAAAACCAAGGTGACCTTGGTTCTTGTTTTGCTTAGGATTTTTAAGTGGTAATTGTACTCACTGGGAAGATTGATGCTTTGTCCTAAAGTAATGCCCCTGAATTGAGAAGATAGCTTTTATCTTTTTATCTTGTGCAACTCAGCCCCGCATACTTGAGAAATGTCTAATGGTTACTTTAGAACTGTGACTCTTAACCTCTTCTGTCATGCCAAAGGGGTTTAAAAATTTTTAATATTTGGTAATATCATTGGGTCACTTTGCCTCTCTGTAGTCTCTCTGTAGTCTCTCTCTTCACCATCCTGTGTCCCTTTTGTGTCTTATCGCTTCTTGCACACAAATTGTCATTGGCACCTAAGATACTTGAAAATAAAATTTCAAAATATGTTGCATTTTGGTTACAAAGGTGACTTTACTGATCAACCATTAGTAACAGGATTTGAAATTTCCCAGTTATGATAGAGATGTAGAAAAGCTACTGAGAAAAGGAAGGAAAAAAAGCGAGAAGTAAAAAAAATAGTGAATAGCTGCTAAGAGATAAAAAGCACGAATGGAGGCAAATAATAAAGGTACTGAGAGCAAAAGTTAGTCAGTGTTTAATATATGCTAGACACTGCTAAGATTCTTTGTGAGATTCAAAGAAAAAGCGCTAACAATCCTTGATCTGGAGAGGCTATTCTACTGGGAGAGAAAATAAGTGCATATGTAGATATATGCAAAATTCATGCAAATTAGGTATTTGTTAACTGTAGAGGGGAAGGCCTTACAGAAGAAGCCAAAGATTCTGTTAGGTAGAGGTGATGCATTCCAGGCAAGGTGGGCGGCAGTACAAATGCACAGAGATGGGAGATGGGTGTCTTGGGTGTGAGGAACAGCAAATAGGTCAACATGACTACAGTGTAAGGTGTCAAGGGGAGTAAAACCTGGGAAGACTGGAAAGAGCCAAGTCATGAAAAGCTTTAACTGTTAGTACCCAGGTCTACAAGACCTTAAGAGAAGCTATGCATTGATGGAAGGCTGAGTGATCCCATGATAAGGGAGCTTACAGATGGTGATATTCCCTTGACATTGTTGAGGCCTGCATAGAGGCCAACCCAAGACAGGGCTGTGTAGAATCCTTGCAACTAATCAGACCAGGTCAAAGATAATACGTTTTTGACCTAGACCAACTTGTTAGTGTGTAAGCAAAAACCATTGTATTCGGTAGAGCAAACAAGAGCCAAAGACTTAGGGTCAGTGAAAGCATCTTAGCAAGGGAGAGCAGATGAGACTGAATCAGAGAAATGTAGAAATAACTGAAATCAGATTCTATTTCAATTAGATCTGATCAGAAGTGGACCCAGGGAGTTAATTGAGGTGTTTTTTATTTTTGAATCGCCCGATATAAGTGATGTAAGTAGCAGCTGGATGACCACCTGTGAGGGATATTGTGGAGGGTGTTAGGGTGTTTCTGTTCATAGGCAAGTTGGCCTCAGTCTCTGAGATCCTTTCTCATCCTGAGCTCCTCAGAGCATTTATGTTACAGGCATACTCTGAGTCTCTCGTGGTCAATCAATGGTACAAATGAAAAGTGGTTATTCAGTTTGTGTGCAGAAGAGCTGAATGAAGCCAATGCACTCACGGGGACATCAGTCTGATGACTCTGGCTTCATTAAAAAAAAAAAAGTCAATTTGTCCATAGATGCTTGATAACTTAAAGGGTTGAAACAACTGAGAAACTATGTTCAGAATTAAAGCTGCTGCTTAGAGAGTAATATTAGTTCTCCAAAGTAAAATCTCACTCATCTACTTTTCACTATAATTTACTAAATACAAAACTTTCTTTGGAAAACCAACAATGAGAGTTTGTTCAAAATCTTATTTTCTGCAAATCAACTGACCTTTTAACTTCTTGTGTAGGGGGCTAATGTCTTCTTATTCCTCTGTCTAGTACTGAGTGACTCATGGGATGGTAACATTTTTCCTGGCATGGGTTAATCCTGAAGTAGTACTTATATTAAAAATGTACAAGACTATATGCTGTGCACTGAGCCCCCAGTCCCTGAGCTGAGCAGCAAACAAGAAAACGAAATTTTCTGGAGTTCCTTCCCTTCCCCTCCCTCTATAATTTCTTTTGGTCTTTATTATTCTACATTGTTCCAGTTGACGCCTTTTTTCTTCCTCCATCTTGTATTCCCTGAGGACTTCCTCTTCTGATCTGACCAGCACCCTTTATAGCTACTTTTTGTTGATCTTAACTTTTGTCCTGACCACCAACTCTCTTGCCCAGTAATCTTTTTTCACTATCAAATTGCACTGATATCTGACTTTGGGGCAGGAGAGTCTAATACAGCAATTAGTATAACAATAGGTTCTTTATGAGTTTTGTATTGAAATGGGGTAGTGAAATGGGACAGAACTCTAGAGAGAACAAATCCCAACCAGCATTTTCCTTGGTAAAAATTATTTCTGCCTGGATGAGAAGCTTCAAGAAGGGAAGATTGAATATCACCATAAGAAGTAGGTAAAATGGACTCACCCATTCCCGCTTCCCTGTGTGTACATATACACACATATACACACACATATATGTATACATATACATACATACACAGACCCTATATCCCCGTTATGATCTCTAAATTTGAGAGTGATTAGTTCGCTCTTTCAGATTAGGTGGCCAACTCATCACTCAAGAGCTAAGGCAGCTGGAAAATTATCCTGTGGTTTGGCAGCTGGATCTGGCTCTCAGTGCTTGAAATTCCTCTTCTCTACATTCCTGAGCTGGAGAGCTAATGTCAGTTTGAGCCAGTGTTTCGGCTCTAATATGACATCCACGACAACATAATTCCCACCCTTGGATTATGACCCCAAATTAGTGATGCCAAAGGCTGATAGAATTGCAAAGAGTCCTCTGAGAAATGCATCAGTCTCTCGGACAAATACAAATCTCTCTAGTGCTTTTTTATACTAGATCCAGAATGTTATAGAATAGTATCACTCTAAAAGAGATCTTGGGATATGGACTATGGAATTTGCAGTCAGGAAGACCTGAATTTAAATTCTGCCTCTGATACTAGTTGGGCAACCTTGAGTAAGACCCTCTAACCTCCTGCAGCCTCAGTTTCGTCACCTGTGAAATGGGTATAATAATAGCATTCACCTCCCAGGGTGGTTATTAAGATCAAATGGGATGACATATTAACTAGCATTTATGTAATGCTTTAAAGTTTGTAAAGTGCTCCCCAAATATCTCATCTTATCCTCATGACAAACCTGGGAAGTTGGTGCTATTATCTCCATTTTTACAAATGAGGAAAATGGAGGCTGAGAGAGATGTTAAAGTGACTTACCCGGGGTCACCCAGCTAGTAAATATCAAGATTTGAGTTGAGGTCTTCCTGACTCCAGATAGTGTTTGATCGCCTGGCTGCCACAGCACTGTGTAAATGCTAGTTATTACTCTCATCAGTATTCTATGACAATAGTAATAAAATAATAGCCAGCATTCCTATATAGTGCCTATTACGTACCATGCACCATGCTATGTGCTTTACAGATGCCAAATCTGATCCTCATAACAGTCTTGCAAGATCAGCTGTTATCTCCAGTTCACAACTGAGAAAACAGGCAAATAGCTTAAATGACTTTCTGAGGGTCGTATAGGTAGTGTCTGAAGCTGGATTTGAATTCGGGTCTTTCTAAGTACAGGCCCAGCGATCTATCTCCTGCACCTCCTAACTGCTGTTAGAGGTGGTAGAGTCTTGAGACCAACATACTGATTCTTGTCAATTCAGTTCATCAAGCACCTGCCATTTGTTAGGCACTGGGGATACTTTCAGACACTCTGATTGCAGAGATTGGGAAATTTCTTCCAGAATTTCAGATTGCAACCTGCCCATCCTTATCTAATTTTTGTCCATGTTCTCCCATGAGTTTGCCGCAGGGCAAATTCAGCAAATCAGGTACACATTGTAAAAAGCCCTTAACACAGTGCCGGGCACATAGTTGGCATTAATAAATGCTTGTTTCTTCCCTCCCTTCCCCCTTCTCTTCCTTCCTTGATGACATTTTTACTACTTTTTGAAGTTTCTTGGTTATATGTTGCAGCCTACTCATGCCCTGCCCTTCCACCACATGCCTTTCCATTGCTTTCCATGTGATGATTTAAAAAAAATAGTGACTTGTATTCCATGTTTTCCTGCCATGTAGCCACATTGGTAGAATGCTGATTTTAAAGGAAAACGGGATGGCAGAGGATGAGATGGATAGGTAGTGTTGTGGAGGAAACAAACATCAATTTGGACAGATTTTGAGATATGGGGTCACGAAGAGTCAGACGTGACTGCATGGCTGATCAAATGAACAATAACAGCAAATGGCTTTCGTGGGAAGCTTGGAGTCATTATAGGAACTTTGCAATTATCTGAAGACAACCCAGTTCACTTTCCTCCCTTTGATCAACACTTGGCAACCTATGAAACAAAGAAAAATGAAAATTTGTTTCCCTCTCCTACTTTTTTATTTCTTGCAGAGATGGTGCAGAGTCAACCGAATATTATTTATTAAGCACTTACCATGTGTCAGGCACTGTCCTTAGTGTTAGAAATAAAAATACAAGTAAAAAGACTTTTTCTACCCTTAAGGAGCTTACATTCTTAAAAAGGAAGATAAATAATAAAAAGAAAGTGTAAGGGTGTAGTAATTGGACAAAGGTACCCAGGGCAGGGATGTAGTTCCTAATTGGTAGGAAATAGGGAAGAGGGAGCTAAGAATCAATTTTTAGTTTGTATACAAACTTTAATTTTACTATTAATACTCTAAATCTGACCTTCACTCAGAGAAATATAAAAGCACGAAGTAGTCATTATGGTGTGGAAAGTGTCTCTATATCTTCATTTATGAAGCCCAGACCTACCCCTTTTCCTCATCTTCACCATTTACCTTTCCTAAGGCCAGTACAGTCTGCTTCTGGATCTAAGTTCTACCTTTCTACCCTAGAAACTGACTCCCCCCCTCAGGATTTCAGTGAAATCCCAGGAATCATGACCCAAGTTCAGAGAAGGTGGCTACTTAAGGTTTTCATTTCCTCTTCCTCTAATCACTCACTAAAACAAAACCCATTAGGAGATTTCTGTTGTTCTTTTCCACTATGGGAATACTTCAATACTTCAATATCTGTTTCTTGCTACCCCCAAATCATTCTGCTTTCTTGGGTGAAACCATTTCTCCCTTCCTCTGGTCATAACCAGTTTTCTCAAAACCTTCCAGGCAAGTGGATGGCTTGAGTAAATTAATTACTATACCTTCTCTCTTATCTGGCTTGGAGTACATCACTGACTTCCCTCTGACTTTTGTCTTCCCTCTCCCTGCTCAAGTGACTTCCCCCTACATCTATTCAACCTGTTGGCGAAAAGAAAAAAAAAAGTTCATTCACATATAAGAGAACATGGACTTCATTCCATAGACTATCAATTAGGTTATTTGTCCTCCCTTTTCCTCTATCTTCTAGTTACTCCTAAATCTTTGGCTTCTTGATCATTTTATGTGTCTCTTGTTTGAAGTATTTGAAAGTTGAATACTTTGCTCACTGGAACCTCAGAGTTGGAAGGGACTTCAGGGGCTAACTGGTTCAACCCATATGTGAAAAGATTTTCCCTCTACAGCATCTAAAAGTGGTCCATCCATCTCTGGTTGAAGACCTCCAGTAGCAGAGAATTCACCAGCTCCGGAGGTAGCCCATATTACTTTTGGAAAATTCAAAGTGTTAGGAAGTTTTTCCTAACATCAAGCCTAAATCTATTTCTGAAATTTCCACTGTCTAGGGCCAACCATAATGCATCTCATCTTTCTATAGTATAACAGTCTTTTAGATATTTGAAGATAGTTCTCAAGGGTCTCCTGGGTCTTTTTTTTTCCCCGGGATAAACATCTCGAGCTATTTCAACTGATCTTTATACAGCACAGATTTGAGGCTCTTTACCATACTGGGTGGCCTCATTTGGATATACTCCAATTTATCATGGTCCTTCCTAAAATGTAGTGCACAGAACTGAAAATAATATTCCAGATGTGTTCTGACCAGGGCAAAATGCAGTGGGATTATCACCTCCTTACTGTTGTAAATTACATTTCTCTTAAAATAGCCCAAAATTGCATTAGATTTTTTTGGCTGCCATATTACTCATTGAACTTGTAACCCACTAAAATCTTCAGGTCTTTGTCAGGGAAATTGCTATTTAACAATGTCTCCTCCATCTTGAACTAATGATGCTTTACAAAAACAAACACCTCAAGCATTAAACTACATTTATCTCTTTTAAGTGTCATCTTTTTTGATTCAGTCCAATGTTCAAGTGTATCAAAATTCATAAATATGTCAACACCTTATTCAAATCACTTATAAAAGTATTGAACAGCACAGGTCCAAGTACATATTCCTGGGGCATCCTGCTAAGTAGATGTTGAATAGTTAATGGCTGTTTTTTGAATCTTAATGATTCTAGTTCTGAATTCAGCTAATTGCACCTTGTGTAGCTCCTATGTCTCCATTTTTCTTGTGAGAATAGTATGTGAGACTTCATGAAGTGGTATGCCAAAATAAACCGCCAAGCATTCAAACTCCACTATAGACAGTGCAGCTCTGATGGTCTGGTCACATTGTTCGAATGCAAAACATATGCTTGCCAAAAATACTAATTTGTGGGGAATTCACACAGCACAAGTGTTCACATGGTGGTCAAAAGACATGATACAAGGTCACTCTTAAAGTTTCTCTTAAGAACTTCATAATTGATTTTGTGACATGGGAGACACTGGCACAGGATTGCTCAGCACGGCATCCCTACATCAGATAAGGTACCGTGCTCTATGAGCAAAGTAGAATTGAAACAGCTCAAAGGAAACACAAGATATACATATTTAGAGAATATACTCCAAATATTTGCATGGACTATTTGTGCTTGTCCTGTGGTAGAACATTCTTAACTCATGTTACTCTGATCAGCCACAGTCGGACACATTGAAACTTGACTCTAGCACAGTGTTGTCATTTTGGTTCTCTTCAAGAATGAAGGACAACAACCATCACCCATGTTAAAATACAGGCTAACTATATTCTCAACATTTTCCTAATCTATTGATTTACTAACCAAGTCAAAAAAGGAAATAAGGTTAATCTCATATAACCTGTTCATAATGTCATACTGTCTCATGGTTTTTTAAAGATGTTCTCTAACAATCTCCTTAATCATCCAGCCACAAATTTTCCCCTCAGAAACTGAATTCAAGTTCATTGACTGAGTTTGTGGGCATTATTCTCTTTCAAATAATTAGGATGTTTGTTTTTTTTCTACCACTGTGGTTAATTTTCCATTCTCCATAATCCTTCAGATAGACATAATAATGGTTTAACAATCACATCCCATAGTTTCTTTTGGAGAAATTATGCTTTCAAATGTTTTCTTATTATTAAAATTTTATCTTGAGGGCAGAGCCATGATGTTAGAGAAAAGGCAGGGATTTGCCTGAGCTCTCCCAAATTCTCCTCCAAACAACTTTAAATAATGCCTCATAATGAATTCTGGAGTGGCAGAACCCATAAGAGGATGGTGTGAAATGATTTTCTAGCAGGAAAGGTCTGTCTCATTCAGGTTAAAAAGGAGTTGATGTTCTGGCAAGCCAGCAGGAGGGAGGCCCCTATCCCCAGTGCAACAGGTCAGTGGCACCATGGGCTGGTTGTGAGGTCTTCAGACCCCATTGCAGCCAGTAATAGGCCACATTTAGAGGCCCTGATTGCAGCAGGTGAGTGGCTGGGTCCAGAGGCCCTGGCATAGGAGGAAAGTGTTGCAAGAAGTTTGGGACAATGCCCTTTGTAATCCAATAACAGAGCTCAATTTAAAAATAAAACAGTCAGGAAAATGATAAAAAAATAAAACATAACAAAAACCTGCTACAGAAAGTTACTATGGTGACAGAAAAGATGAAAACACAAAATTGGAAGAGAACAACAAGGTCAAACACCTGCAAGTAAAGCCTCAAAGACAAATGTGAATTGGTCTCAGGCCCCAAAAGGACTCCTAGAAGACATCAAAAAAGGATTTTTTTAAATCAAATAAAAGAGGTAGAAGAAAAATTGGAAAAGTCATTTAGTGTGATGCTTGAGAGTAATGAAAAAAGAGTCAATGGCGTGGCAAAGGAAGCACAAAAAATGAAAAAAAGATGTACAAAAATACACTGAAGGAAACAACTCATTAAAAAGCAGAATTGGTCAAATGGAAAAGGAGATACAAAAGCTAACTGAAGAAAATAATTCCTTAAACATTAGAATTGGACAAATTGGACATAATGATGCTATAAGATATAAAGAATTAATTAAAAAAATCAAAAGAATGAAAAAATATAAGAAAATGTGAAATCTCTCATTGGAAAAACAGATGACTTGGAAAATAGATCTAGGAGGGCTAATTTAAAAATTATTGCACTACTGATCATGAATAAATTATCAAGGAAAACTGCCCTGGTATCCTAGAATCATAAAGAAAAATAGTAATTGAAAGAATTCATGGATTGCCTTCAGAAAGAGATCTCAAAGTGAAAATTCCCAGGAATTTTACAATCAAATTCTAGAATTCTCAGGTCAAGGAGAAAATAATGTAAAGAAGTCAGAAACAAACAGCTCAAATATCAAGTAGCCACAGTCAGCATTACAAAAGATTTAGCAGCTTCTACATTAAAGGATTAGAGGGTTTATGATAGCATATTCTGGAAAACAAAGAAGCTAGGATTACAATGAATAATCACCTACTCAGTGAAACTGAGCATAATTCTTTACAGGAATAAATGGACATTTAATAAAACAGAGGATTTTCAAACATTCCTGATGAAAAGACCAGGACTGAATATGGAATTCAGTTTTCAAACAGAAGCATAAAAAGATAAACGAGAAAGAAAATGTAACAGATTCAATAAGGTTAAACTTCTTATATGCTTACACAGGAAGATGATACTTGTAACTCTTAAGACTATATCACTATTAGGGCAGCTAGAAGGAGTATACATAGATAATCGGTGTGGATATAAGCTGATTTTGATGGAATGATATAAAAAATACCCAAATTAAGAGGTGATAAAGAAGATTGCTCTGAGAGAAGAGGGAAGGGAGAAATAGAATGGGGTAAATGATCTCACAGGAAAAGTCATGAAAGACATATTATAGAGGAGGGAAGGATGCAGAATGAGCATTTATTGAACCTTATTCTCATCAGAATTGACTCAACAAGGGAATAACATGCATACACACTTGAGTATAGAATTTTATCTTACCATATAGGGAAATAAGAGAGGAGAGGGAAATGAAAGGGTAGAGGACTGATAGAAGGGAGGGGAGATTGGGGGAAATCATGGTCAGAAGTTGTAATGGTAATCCATTTAGCAGGTACTTGGTCCTTAGTAACTAAGGGCTAAGTACTTCTATGAAAGAGGCAAAGGGTATGAACTCTCTCTCCTGTTGCTGACATGGCAGGAGGGGGTTGGCTGAGACAGGAATCCAATGTGTGTGTGTGTATAAGAAGAGTTCCAGGGACAGAGAAACAGAATCAAGAATTTTCCTCCTGGCCGGCTCCTGATGGAGGAAGAATTGTGGAGACTGAAGCCAGCTGAGAGAGAGAGAGAGAGAGAGAGAGAGAGAGAGAGAGAGAGAGAGAGAGAGAGAGAGAGAGAGAGAGAGAGAGAGAGAGAGAG
>JAQQSW010015083.1:0-11966 GCA_028646575.1 Pseudocheirus occidentalis | reverse complement strand
TCTCTCTCTCTCTCTCTCTCTCTCTCTCTCTCTCTCTCTCTCTCTCTCTCTCTCTCTCTCTCTCTCTCTCTGACTCTATCTGTATACTCTGAGTTGATATTTGTTTTTGGGGGCTCTTATGACAAGGATCTTGACATTCAGAGCTCCACAACTGCTCAGATGCAAAGGCTCTCTCAATCCAGGAAAGGATGTAAAGTGTATAGTTGATTCAGGCAGTCAGTGCCCTCTCTGTTGGTCTTTATTTCTCTGCTTGCATTTTCTGTTTGTATTTTCACTGAAGTTCAGAGTGCTGATTTTTCCCCTGAACTAGTGAATGTAATTTAAAAAGATTGTTGACTCCTTGAACAGCTATGTTTCCTAGTAAAGCAGGTCTAAGAACCTGTGCTGGCAGCCATCCTGGGTATGCCAGTGTGGTTGCTGCTACAAATGCCAGGCTGGACTAATCAAAAGCTGCAATTAAAGTTGCCTGGAGAAACATCAACAACCTTAGATATGCAGATGATACAACTCTGATGGCATAATGTGAAGAAGAATTAAGAAGCCACTTGATGAGGGTGAAAAAGAGAGTGTAAAAGTTGGATTGAAGCTCAATATTAAAAAAAAAAAACAACTAAGATCTTGGTAACTGGTCCTATCACTTCTTGGCAAATAGAGGGAGAAGAAATGGAAGCAGTGTCAGATTTTATATTCTTGGACTTAAAGATCACTGTAGATGGCAACCAACTAAGACTATAAAAGACCCTTGCTCCTTGGAGGGAAAACTATGGCAAATCTGAACAATATACTAAAAGGCAGAGATATCATCTTACTGACAAAGGTCTGTATAGTCAAAACTATGGCTTTTCCAGCGCTTGCTATCCTTCATGCTCAAAGAGGACCAACATGATATTACTTAAAGAACGACGAAGCTACAGTGTTCCAACTGTGACTGGCCAGACCAATATGAGCTCAGAAGGCTTTACCACAGGTCATCTACAAATAGTCCATATGAACATTTGGAGTGGAAATGTATCTTAATTCACATTTCTCATGTTTCTTTTGAGCTACTGCAATTCTACTTTGCTTATAGAGTGCAGTGCCTTCTTTGATGTGGACATACCTGGCTGGGCCGTCCTATACCAGTCTCTCAACTGATTCTAAAGTTCTTCATAGAGACCTTGAGAGTATCTTTGTATGGCTTCTTCTGACCTCTGTGTGAGCACTTGCCTTGTGTGATCTTCACAAAATAGACTTTTAGACAAGCATAAGTTTGACATTTGAACAATGTGATCAGGCCATCAGAGTTATGCTCTTTCATAGAGTTTGAATGTTTTGTCAGTTCAACTCTGGAAAGGACCACATACCGGTACCTTATACTGCCAGGTGATCTTCTGAATCCTCCTAAGACACTTCAAATAGAAGCAATTCAGTTTCTTGGCCCAGAGCTGGTATACTGACCAGATTTCGCAGGCATACAACAATGAGGTCAGCACAATAACTCTGGAGAACTTCAGTTCAGTAGACAGTCACAGTGGTAGGGAACCTGTGGTCTTCTAGGTTCTTGGATGGGGATTTTTGCTTGAATCCAGGTTTTAAAGAACAAATCTTTTTATTAAGGGGATTTGTTCTGTGAAGTTTAGATTCAGTCAAAGGGCCACACTTGAGGGCCTAGAAGAACACATGTGGACTTAAGGTAACATGTTCCCCACCCCTGGTCTAACACCTTATCTTCCCACACTTTGCTTCAGAATCTCCCAAATACTGAACTAACTCTGGCAATGTGTGCACCAACCTCATTATCAATGTATACCTGGAAAGCATACTGCCAAGGTGGTGAACTTATTCACAGCATTTAGAATTTCTCCATTTGCTTAAACTGATGATTCCACATATAGATGGTGTAGTGCTGGCCAGTAGAACACCTGTGTTTTCTTGGTGTTAATTGTCAGGCCAAAATTAGTACAAGTGGCAAAAAGACAATCCATATGCTGTTGTTTTAAGTTATTTTCCCTTCGGTTGCAATGTAGTAACTGGTTTTTCAGTAGCAATGTATGGCTGTGAGAGTTGAAATATAAGGAATGTTGAGCACTACATTTTGAATTGTGGTTCTGGAGATTTTTGAGAGTCCCTTGAGCAGCAAGATCAAATCAGTGAATGCTTAAAGAAATTAATTCCCACTATTCACTGGAAGGTCAAATATTGAAGCTGAAGCTTAAATACTTTGGTCACATAATGAGAATATAGGAAAAGACCCTGGTGTTGGGAAAGATTGAAGGAAAAAGAAAACAAAAAGGGATGATGGAGAATAAGATGAATAGATAGTGTCACGGAAGTGATGAACATGAGCTTGGACAGACTTTGGGAGATAATGGAGAATAAATGGGACTGTTGTACTATGTATAGTCCAGAGGGTCATGAAGAGTCAGATACAACTGACTGAACAACAGCAAAAATTTATTTATCTTATTCTTACGTATTTCCTGATCTATGATTTCATCAGGGTAAGATACTTCCTGGAGATGGAAACTCCCTCAACTGATACAGTTTAACACCTCTTGTGCAATTTATATTTTCAGAGAGTTATTTGGATCATTGAGAGGTCAAGTTATTTGTTTACGGTGTTCTATGAGGTGCTCACTTATTGCTGATTTAATATTACATATGCATGACAGAAACACTAATTAGACTTAGACTTCTCAATGCATATAAGCAAACTTTTTAAATCAATAAGTTGGAATGATACAAACCATTGCCTCCCCTGAGAACAAACTATGGAACTGAATCTTAGAGGTCCCTATGATTTTTTTCATGCCAGAATCATGACAAGACTCCCACTCTGTTCAGCCAGGGCCCAACTCTGTCTCTTTCAGAGACAGGCATCTGACACATTCCTGTCAATCAGTCAGTCAACATTACCCTAGAGCAAAAGCTGCTGAAGTCTCAAGTTCAGAGAACTAGGGAGTAATTTCCAGTTGTAGTTAATGACTAGGGTCTATGGTGGGTTTCTTATAGTTCTAACTAATGGCTTTCCCTAGTTATTTACTACACAATTTGATTGGTAATTTATTACATAAACTTGATAACATTGTTTATAATATTTTTATTACTGATCTGTCCTATCAGAGGCTCCAAATATGCTCATTGGTTATTTCAGAACACATACATGTTATTTACTACATCTTGTCACATAAGGCCATATTTTATAGAAAAAAAAACTGACTCAATACCACTAGCTTAAAAGAAAACAGCATCAGTTATGTTCAGCTGACAAATGTATTCCTACTATCTTATTATGGTAATAAAATGTATCCTCACTACCAAGAGTCGCACAAACACTGTATGTCAGAGGCAAGATTCGAAACCAGGTCATTCGGACTATTAGGTTCAGTCCTCTGTCTATTATACCACACTGTTTCTCAGCCTTATCTGTCTCCCTTGAGTACATTCTAATCGTCACTTCTTAATTATAAATGTCTTGAAGACAGGGATCGCCTTATTTATTTCCATAACTCTCACCACTCCCCCATAGCTTTAAAAAAGGTGTTATACATATATTTCAATGTAAGAGAAAATTAGTATTTTCCTTTCTGACTTTGTTATTTCTATCAGCAACATGATTACATACTCAGTTTACATTGTAAACCTTAGAGTTCTCACACATTTTCTTTCTGCCTTCTCCCATAAAGTCCTTTCTGTTCTCCCTCTGCTCTTTCTCCAACATCCTTCCCCTCCTTTCTCTTTCCACCACCAGCACCTATTTTATCACCACCCGACTGCACTAGTGCAGAACCCTCTGAAGAGGGATTCCCCCCCAGCTCAATCTGCCTTCACAGATTCTCACTTTCACAATCATGATCACAATCGTACCTTAACTAGGATAACTTTTCCCATTGCTCTCTAGATCTGGTCTCTATTTCCAAATCCTCAATACTTCTTAATCACCTACAAAATCAAGTCCACACTCCCTTGACTTGCATTTAAGGGGAAAATCACAGGAGGCCAAAGACATACTTTTTTCTCTTTCACAGCTTTGTCTATACTTCAACACTCTGGGTTTTGGTTTCCTCATCTATAAAATGTGTGTGTAAGTATGTGTGGGGGAGGGAGGGGGGATTTTAGGTAACCTATAAGATCCCTTGCAGGTAACAATCCCATGATTTTATTTGTGGCTGAAGGGACATAAAAGAGGGAATGATGGTTGGGTTAAAAGGTTGAGGAAACAGAGTGAGGAGAGAGTCAGTGGTGGGGTAAGGGCCCTAAAGGAAGAGATATATGTAGGAGTGGAGGGGGGGACTGATGGCACAATTTACCTTCTTCATGTTTGCTGGTGAAGTGTATGTGTGTATGTGTTTATTTATAGTAAACTAGTCCTGAGTAAGGATAATTGTAATTTGATTGGAGAGAAGGAAATAGATATGACAGATGTAGAGAGAGAATCAACATTAAGAAGCTAATTGGATATGGGAGATTAGGATAAATTACTCATTAGGTTGTACACTTGGGTGGCTAGAAGAGTGATGGTGTTTTCTGTATTCTGTATAATGAATGCATGTGCACATGCATGTAAATGGGTGTTTTCCATGTGGTTTGAAGTTCAAGAATTCCTATTTCTCTCCCACTGCCAGCCAGTCAAATCATTCATAGCCTGTGGCAGTGGAAATGGACAATGTTTGATATCCCCACCTCACACTTAGGGAGGGCCTCAGTGCCCCATCACACCAGAAATTGTTGACCTCAAAAGCTTTAACCTGGAGCCCATTGCCCAGGAAACCACGAAAATAAGCCAAGACGTGAACTTGAACTGGGAAAAGGTAATGTCTTTCCCACCCCCTTTCTTTCCTTCCCTCCCCTCCCTCCCCCTGCCCACTGTATGTTCTTCATAGCCTAGCTTCCCCTCACACCAAGGCAACTTCAAAAGTTTTCCATACCCCAGGCCCTAAGGGTCTCCATCTGGAAGCGGGTAAATTTCAGGAAAGGCATAGTTGTCCAAAGCCTCATAAATCTCATCAGTTCCTGGGTGAGTTTTTATTTTCATCCAAATCAAAAACACAAGTTTACAGATGCCCATCTGAAAGCGGCTAATACTAAAATCGTTGATCGATCTGTACTGGCTTTGCTCCTGTTTTTACTTAATCAACTGCCTAGATCTACCCAGTTTCCTAGGGATTAGGCCTAGGATGTATATCTGAAAAGAACACTGGAATCTAGAAGTAGCACCTTCATCAAAAGCCTACATTTATATAACTCACAGGTAGGACAGATAGGTGGTGCAGTAGATAGAGTGGTGGGTCTTGAGTCATGAAGACCTGAGTTCAAATTTGACCACAGACACTTACTAGCTGTGTGACCCTGAGCGAGTCACTTATCCACGTTTGCCTCAGTTTCTTCATCTGTAAAATGATGAAAGATACTCCTGTATCTTTGTCAACAGTAGGCCTGCAAAACATCACAACCCATATGCCACTTGTGGCCCAACAAAGGATTTCGGGTGGCCCATGAAAATTCACGTCCCTTAGCAAAACTGACTATGTAAAGTTCCTTTAGGGTAGGCCTGAACAACATAGGACAGCTTGTGTGGGCCAAAGAATTCTGAGTGAAAAAAAAGTGGAGAATGTAAAACAGGTCTGCACAACAGCCCACCCACAGGCTGCTCTGGAAGACCACAAGTGACCCACGGGCCATATGTTGTACAGGCGTGGCCAAAATGGTCACAAAGAGCAGAACACGACTAAAAAAGTTACTGAGCAACCAAGTACAATTCATGTTTGTATCATCCTTTGGGCTTTGTAGAGCACCAAGGCCTTGCACGTACATAGGACCATAGGATAACAACCACTTGTCATCTTCATAATGTATAAAAATGAAGGTTGAGTTCATCCTTCGATGTTGAAGAGGCCCATGACATCAGGGAAATGATGATGTGGCTACAGTTGACTTTGATATCATGTTGTCATTTTCCTGATGTCATGGGCCTCTTCCAAATCAAAGGACGAACACAACCTGTGAGCAATCTGAGTTGTCTGAATGGGGACTCAGCCAGTTGGGTAACTCAGTGCGCCCCCTTCCTCTCCCACTCCTTCTCCTCTCCAAAGAAATGTATCTCCTTTATCTCCATCATCCTCTTCATCATCATCATTGTTGCTAGCAGGACGTAGTGAAGTTTCTTTAAAGCTACTATACTTATTGTGCCTTACAGAATTTTTTTAAAATAATTTTATTAACCCATGATTTCATCATTATAGGAAATGACCATATGAAGAAGTTTTCTCTAACAATATTGATCTGAATTGTTCTGCGTTTTGGAATTTTAGTTATCTGGGGTCACATGGCTAGTATGTAACAGGGGTGTGGGATTTGAACTGAGGTTTTCTTGACTCTGAACGTGGCTTTTTAATTTCCATACCTCATTACCTATTGATGTTCCCAAATTGGGAACTTAATAACACTTGATTTAATTGAGGTTGGGTTAGATTAGCTGACTCCTGAAGCCCCTTCCAACTCTGAGGTCCTAAAAACTCTAAGGTATTATATGAATATGAGTTATTCATTAAGCACTTTTAAAAAATCTCTTTATTAAATGGAATTTCTACTCATTTATTCCAGAACAGTCTACACGGAAAGTATGTTTTGAGTTGTTGTCTTCCCTAAGCTTCCCCCCCCCCACTTCAGCAATATGATGTGCCCAATCCAATTATATACCATCACTGCTGAAGTAGAACACTTAGTTCTAGGAGATATATATTTTCTGTGCTAAATAAGACCCTTTTGATGTCCTACCCCAAATTTCTATTTGTATCCCCAAACAGCACTAGATAGCCCTGCTACATTTAAAACACAGGTATAATATGCTGTACCAAAATGCTGATTGAGCATTAGGTCGTGGCTGGCATAGTCTATATGAAGACTCCTGGCAATCATAGACTTTCCTCCAGGTGGGATCTTCTGCCATGTAACATCCTGTGATAAAGTCCCAGGACCAAAGAGCAGAAAATAAAACTGAGTTAAAAGCAAGACAACAAGCAAAGGGGTTGTAGGGTGTGTTCAGGGAAGACTAGTACCTCTGGTGTGAGGGCTGCCAAGCCCTTTTTAGGGCTGCTTTCCACCTTTGTCATCCACCTGATCCTCCCAACTCTCCTGTGGCTCCTATAGCATACAAGGTGGGACACACCCTGTTTAAATCTATGGGCTAAACCAGGTTGAGGGTAATTGAAGGTCTCAGACCTTTTGGTGAGTTGAGGGGGTGTCTACCCCAAGCATGTTAAGACTTCTTCCTGTGGAATGGAGGGATGAGAACAATTTGTTTCAAACGCCACAAAGGCAGCTGATACAAGCAAGGTCATCCATTGCATTGCATCTCTAGTCTTCACCAGCCATCTTGACTCTGTCTTGCCACTGGATTGTGACAATGCTGAAAGAAAAAGTGAGGTTGATGACTTCATGCAACTCAGACTCACTTAAATACAATTTACACATGAACCAAAAGATATCAAAATGCAATACCCATACCATCAAAAGATCAAAGACATCAAAAGACATGTCAAGCCCTGTGCTAAGTGCTTGGGATACAAATACAAGTTAGAAAAAAGAGAATAATCTTTGGGTCTAAGGAAGCATTATTCTAATGGAGGAAAGACAATGAATAAAAAAGAGCTGGAGGAGGGGTTGGGGTAGGGAGGAACTTATGGGAGAATATGGTGCAGAAGTCTGGAGAGTCAGAATCAAAGTCAGAAGAGGAATGAAGGATGGCTGACTTGGACTTTCCCTCACAACGGAGGCTCTGGGAGGAAAATTATCAATGAGAGTAGGGGGCTCCAGGTGCAGAGGGATGTTCCAAGGTGAGAAGGCCTCAAGGGATGAGGAAATTTCCAGAGTGAGAAGCCAACTGAAGCACAGTATTGAAGTCAGAATAGAGCTAGGAGAGGAAATGAGAGATGGATCCCTTTTTTTTGCAAAAGAAGCCTGTCTCCTAATCAGAATTATTGAGACCATTCCAGAGGGCAATGGACTATGTTTAGTGGCCTGTGAAACAGCACATACTTCTACCACCTTTTGAGACTTCAGAGAGGAGAGCAGAATAGCTGTTCATGACCCATAGTCTCTGGCAACTGCCCAATATTTTTTATAGGAACCCACCCACCCACCCAGCTGGCTTTGCAGAGGGAACAGTGAACCCTGTGCCTAAAGGAAGAAACAACAAGGAAAATGCCAAGTACACAAGGCCCATTGTGCCAGGAGACCCTGGGGCACTTGTACTGTTCCACAGGACAGAGTAAAACAATTCCAGTTATTTGGAGACCTTAATCAATGCTCCCAGCTGATAGTGTGTGAGTAGCTCATGTACTATCTCATAAAAGATGTGCCAATGAAAGGGAGAAGGGATGCTTGGACATCCCGGTAAGTTTTTCTCCCAGATGAAATTATATTACTCCCATCTGTGTCTCTTGATCCTCTGCAGGAAAGAAAGGTAGAGTTGGGGAGAGGAGAGAGAAGGGAGGGAAAAGGATTTAGGATAGACACCAGGAAGCTGCTGGGGCAAACTGGGCCTTCTTTGAAAGGTCTGACACGTTCCCTTCATCTGATAGAGGCTTGATTGTCCTGAATGTTGCTCCAGCTTCTTCGGATCAGGATTTATCTCCTGCTGTTAAACCTCACCTAATATTTTCCCCTCCAAGCATATTATTCCAGCTCTCATTTTACACAACACACACAGTATTAGCAAAACATATGTAGCGTCAAAAATCCCCTGGACACCCCCAAATGTTGATGTGGTTACAATCTGATGGATTGTTACAAGGCTGGAGCCAGGACAAGTTGTAGACAAACAAGTGTAGTAGTGGAATTCAGGAAATATGCAGACTGATCTACATAGAGCCGAGTGGAAAAGACGAAGATCTTATAATAGGGGTCTGAATCAGTAGTAAAGAGTAAGTATTTAAAACATATTTGGGGAATTACATTGGTTGCTGCTTACACAGAAGGAAGGAAGATTCTAGTAACTAGAATGCTGAGCCTGCAGTTATGACAATCTGGGTTCAAATCCCATGCTTAACATCAACTATTGGGACCAGGGATGTCTGAGCACTAGCTTCCTTATCTGTAAAAGAAGGGGTAGAGTTTGGAAGGTGGATGTCACTGGTATAGAGAACTCCCAAATGAAGAAACTCCCTTCATTATTTTATGTTGGCCCCTTCTCTGCAATTTATAGTTTTAGAAAGTTGCCTAAAACACTAAGAGCTGACCAGGACCACACAAGCAGGATGTGTCAGAGGCAGGACTTTACTTAGGTCTTCCTGGCTATCAGCTTTGATCTATCTGTTAGGCCACACTGTATCTATGAAACCAGGGATAGATTACCTGCTTCACTTACCTCATAGGATGGTTTTGAAGCTTAAGTAATAAAATCTATGTCTAATGGATGGGGATGAGGGGGAGTGCAGAAACAGGTGGAATCCTGAGCCAGTTGCGGTAACTCATGTGCATTTTGGCTATGCAAGCAAAATTCTGGTCATTTGAGGATGATATAACAACTTCCATGATGGCTGTAAGAGAGTACCAATGAGCCAGGAAGATCCCCTCCCCTTCCCACTCTCCCCACTCAGTAGACCTTAAAAGGAGTGATTGACTCCAAGTACTTCATTATTTCCTGTCTCCAGAACATATGGTGCCTCTCTCTTAATCTTCCCCCCTCCTCTTCTCACTCTCTTCTCTTCTCTCTCTTCCTTCTTTCCCTCTCTCCTCTCTCCTCTCCTCTTCTATCTTTTCCTCTCCTCTCTTTTCATCCCCTTTCTTCTTTTTCCCTCCTTCTCCTTCCCCTTCCCCTTCTCCTTCCCCTTCCCCTTCTCCTTCTCCTTCTCCTTCTCCTTCTCCTTTTCCTTCTCCTTCTCCTTCTCCTTCTTCTCCTTCTCCTCCTTCTCCTTCTCCTCCTCCTCCTCCTCCTCCTTCTCCTTCTCCTTGTCCTCCTTCTCCTTCTCCTTCTCCTCCTTCTCCTTCTCCTTCTCCTTCCCCTTCTCCTTCTCCTTCTCCTTCTCCTTCTCCTTCTTCTCCTTCTCCTTCTCCCTCTCCTCCTTCTCTCTATGTCTGTCACATGGGGCTCTTATGCACCCTAGCAGAAACCATAGATCATTTTTACAATATCATACTTAAATCAGGTGCTTAGCTAGGCCAGCTTGAGCCTGGGTCTCAAGTTGCCTCTTTGTGTTGTATTTTCTTCCCTGAATAGGTGAATGAACAGCAACCCTGAGGTGGATATTTCTAGTCCTGGAGTCAACCTTGTGGTTTGGAGAGGTTGGGCCCTTTGCTTCTAGGTACCTCACTTGTCTCTTGGAAGGGATGATCACCACTAGCAAGAGGAACCCAGCCCCTGGCCTGGCTTGGCCAAAGATAAGCCTCTTGAGAGAGCTGGTATAGAACTCAGTGGAAGGTGAAAGGCTGATTCAATGGTGTCACTAAAAGCCTTGTATTTTGATGTCTAATCTTCAGAGAAAGTATAACAGTAGGTATAAGTTCAAGGCTTTGTCTATTCTTGGGAATGTTCAGTGTTTTAAACATTTCTTTTGTGTAGAAGAAATAATCAGCTCTTCTTTACCTGATTTACATTGTACATTGAGTCTTTTCTCTTCCTCCCCCTTTTAGGAGACCTCAGGCAAGATGCAAACTGAATCTTCAAGTGATTGATCATGGGGGTCCCAGTTTGGGGCTTAAAGACCCAGAGAGTTCAAGGAAGAAAAACCTGACCCCTCTATTTGGGAACTAAACTTGGTCTGCATTCACAGGTCCAGAGCTAGGAACTCCTTTACAAGGAGAAGGCAGGTAAATTAGTCCTTCTGGGCCCAGCCGTGTTTCTGTGTTGTTATATATATAGAGGACTTTGCAAATTTAAAGAATGATAGAAATGTCAGCTATTATAATTATTATTTCCAGTCAGTCACCAACTCCCTGTGATTTCTCCTTCAAATTTTTTCTCTGATCCCTTTCTCCCCATTCATCCCATCAATCATCACCTTAGACTAGGTTCTTATCACTTCAGGTCTTCCTTCAATCCATGCAGCATGATATTGTCAGGCTCATCTTCTTAAACCTTTCAGGGTAAACATTCTCTTTCCCAGATTTCTTCTTTCAAAATAAAAATAGGCATTGATAGGTGGTGCAGTGAATAGAGAGCTGTCCCTGGAGTCAGGAGGACCTGAGTTCAAATCCAACTTCAGAAGCTTAACACTTAATAGCCATGTGACCTTGGGCAAGTCACTTAACCCCAATTGTCCTGCCTTTCCCCTTCAAAGCAAAACAAAACCAAAAACAAACAAAAAAAAAAGTAAAAATATCTTTCAAGAAATGAATTAAGTTAAGCATGCTAGACTTTCAACAGGTCACTCCCTGGTCAAAAATCTAGAATAACCTGTATTGCCTCACTTTAAATCTAAACTCTCTTTCTCAGTCATCCAGGCTCACATTGCTTATCTAATAACCAATCACCCTTTGCTTCCCAACCAAAATCTCTCTATCATTTAGGTAGATTATGAAAGGAGAAAAAGAAAAATTCACATGAAATGTTCAAGGAAAATCTAAAGAAGGGAACATTTATATCCATAGTTCTGAAATGCATTGCAAGTAGGTGATCAATAAGTATGCATTTGTTTATTGATTGGGGTAGAAAGTCAACCATTGGTAAATGAATATACTAATTGCTGTCATTTGAGCATTTATTCAGGGCATTAATATAGATCTTGTATCAGCAAGCACCCTAGCATACCCAGGATGGCTGCTAGCGCAGGTTCTTAGATCTGCTTTTCTAAAGGAAAGCAACTCAAAATGGGTTAACAGTCTCACTTTAATCAATCAAATACATATCATTTATCTAGTTCAGGGAAAAAGTCAGCACTCTGAACTTCAGAGAATACAAACACAAGTTACAAGCAGACCAAGAAACAGATCAGCAGACAGGCTTCCAACCATCTGACCATTACATACATACCTATTCAGGTTACCAG
>JAQQSW010015082.1:0-11966 GCA_028646575.1 Pseudocheirus occidentalis | reverse complement strand
CGTTGTTTTGATTTGCATTTCAAGAATCAATAGTGATTTGGAGCATTTTTCCATGTGCGTAAATATATCTTTAATTTCTACCTCTGTAAATTGCCTGTTCATATCCTTTGACCACTTATCAATTGGGGAATGACTGACATGCACACATTTTTAATTGAGTTTCTCCAAGAAATAAATTGCCTCCCAGAAGTATTTGAAATTATCACATCCATTCCCTCCACTATCAGAAATGCTGTGCAGCTGGAGAGGGGAGGAATTCTTCATTCATAAACTGAACTGTCTGCAGCAATAAACAAGTTCATCTTTGAAAGAAAACACTCATCTTCCTCGGCCACAGTCTTCTCTCTTTAAACAGCCCATCCATCATGGTGTGTGTGTGTGTGTGTGTGTGTGTGTGTGTGTGTGTGTGGTGTCCAGTCTCCCTCCATCCTCTCTCAGAATAGATACTCACAATTAGAGTTCCAGGAGAGAACCAAGGGGCCATCGAGTCCAATTCCCTTTTACACAAGTGTGAAAACAGAGGCCCAGAAATAGAAGTGGGTTTGCTGGTCAGTTTGTTGCAGGACTGAGACCCCAGCATCCAGAGTCCCAAATAAGGGCTCATTCTCCTGGTCCTGCTGCCTCATTCACACTGTAGGCAGAGGGAACAGCTGCCAACGGACCCTTCTATGCCTGGCATATGGACAGAGGGGACCTAACGCCCTTAACTCTCAATATCTCTTCAAGGAGCTCCCTCACTCTTCAGAGACACAGAGTTTCCAGATTTCCCACTCATGTTGGGGACGGAGACATCCCATGTTGAGGCTCTGAAGACAAGAGTGTGCGTGTGTGTGTGTGTGTGTGTGTGTGTGAGAGAGAGAGAGACAGACAGACAGACAGACAGGCAGACAGACAGACACAGAGACAGAGACAGAGACAGAGGGAGGGAGGGAGAAGGAGAGGGAGAGGAAGAGAAAGAGATTCATGATAGTTAAGAACAGGGAAAAAACCACTTCAGTTTTCACTAAATATTTGTCTGCAAAATCTTTCTTCCTGGAGGAACAGAGGTCATAGAATCTTAGAACTGGGAGGGAGAGAATACTAGATGCTAAAGAGACCTTAGAAGAGAAGCTGTCAGATCTTAAGGGGAACTTAGAACACAGAAAGCCACATCTGGGAGAAAGTTTAGGAAACAGATTGTCAGAGATGGGAGATTCTTTAGGACCCCAAAAAAGTAGAGCTAGGATAGACCTTAGAACACTGAATGTCAGAACCTTTCGAAGCCTCTCTTCCGTACCTGGAACACTCTCCCTGCCCACCTCTCCCTCTCATTCGTCCTTGTCTCCATCAAAGCTTAGTTCAGCTTTCACCTCCCACCCAAGGCCTCTCAGAATCACCTGTTTTACTCCACCACCACCATCCCCCAATCCAATTATCACTGTCTATTTCTGCATCTTGACACCTGCTGAATGCAATCTCCTTGAAGGCGGGCTTCCTTCTGGTATGTGCAACTAGGAAGGTCCTTGGCATACAGCAGGCGCTCAATAAGTGCTTGCTGAATGCTTGGATGGAAGAACATGAGATTAGAATTTTAGAGCTAGAAGGATCTCAGAAGGCTTCTGGTCCAACTCCCTCATTTTACAGCAGGAAAAACTGAGGCTCAAAGAGGGGCTTGCCCAAGATCACGAAGCTGGTGAAAAGAAAAGCTAAGACGAGGAATGACAGGCCAGTGCAGCTGGAATAGGGAGCACACTCTGCGAAGAAAGAGGAGGTCAGTCTGGAAGGGACGAGTCGACAGAAGGCCTTGAATGTTGTGCTAAGGAGTCTGCATTTTAGTCTACTTTTGGACTCTACTTACCCCAGACCTATGGGGCAAAGAATTCCTTTCCCCTTCTAAGCTCACTACACATGACTCCATTTCTCACATTCTACATTTCAGTCAAACTGGTTGACTTGTTGTCCCACCTCAGGGTCTTTGCACAGGCTGTACCCAACTCCTAGAATGCCCTCCCTCCTCCTCTCACTTCCTTCAAGGTTCAGCTCAAGCATTATCTCCTCTACAAGGCCTTTTCTGATCTGCCTTCCCTAGATGTCAGAGGTCCCAATCCACCAAGGCCAGTATCACTTTGCATTTGGTTTAGGTATATTCTGTGTACATGCTGCTTCTTCCCCTCTCAGAATGTAAATTCTTTTGGTCTTTGTACACAAGCCCTTAATGCCTGGTACCTAACAGGGGCTTAATAAATGCTTGTTGGGGTCTACATCATGCTGGAAAAAAGAAAGTCGCCAGTCCATCCAAGAGAGAATGAGGGAGAGAGGAAGAAGGAACCTCAGAACACACAGACTTCTCTGTGATTGAATTCCCATAGGCTTTTACTGAGTTAGGGGGAAAGGTCAGCCACCCAGGAGGTCTGCGAGATTACCGGAGCAAGAAGCCAGGTGGGATCAACAAATGCAAGCGTGCCCGAAGCAAATAAACAAATCAGAACTCTTTGGGAATATTCCTTATCATCGTAGCTGTAGCCATTTCTGCCTGAATTCTCCTGAAACTGGGGGGCGGGAAGGCTGGAGGGAAGGGGAACATTCAGTGAATCTGTCATGTACCGCCTTCCAGGGGGAAAACCATCCCCAGGGCTAGCAGTTCAATAAGCAAACAGTATGGGGGTCAAGGACATGTCTGGGATAAACAATACAAGAAAAAAGGGTGAAGGGGAGTTTGGGCTACTTGTGAGAAGGCCCCCCCTTCTTGTTCCTCACCCCTGGGGGGGTCGGCTTAGTCTCCTGATTTCCACTGCAGGAGATGGGAGAGGGGAGAGCTTGGATTCAACTCTTCACTTTTACAGATAAAGAGACAAAAACCTGGAGATATCAAGGCAGGATTCGAACCCAGATCCTCCAACTTCAAACAGCACCCTTTACAATTTATTCATGCATTCTCCTCACAAGGGAGTAACTGAATCATGCCAAGGAGGAATATTAAGAAATTTCCACATTCTTACATTGGGCTACTATAAGAAAAGATTCCTTTGGCCCCTCACAGACCACTCACTGAGTGACTCCCCACTCTGGGAGTTTGCATTGACTGTGCCCCAGCCCTGGCATGCCCTCCCTCCTCAGCCTGGCCCCTGGGCTTCCCCGGGCCAGGCTAAATGAATGCCACCTCTGACAGGAAGCCTTTCCTCATTCCCCTTGAATTCTGGTGCCCTCCATTGATTATGACCCACTTAGCCTATGACTGTGCCCCCCAGTACTAAGCTCAGGGTCTGGCACATAGGAAGTCCTTAATGTCTCTGCTCAACTGATTAAAGGCACTGTCCAGCTTTCAGACAGGCCGTTCCCCCTTCATCGGAGAGAGAATTGGCTTCTATTTTTTAAACCATTTATAACAAGTCCCCTTCCCCCCTTTTAAAGCACAACAGCCATCAGAAATAGACAACCCAACATTTACACTGAATGCTTTGCAATAATATTTATCTAAAACCTGTCAAGTTGGGGAAAATTCCATTTCATAATGTTGACCATTTGTACAGTAGGTGAAGGCAGGCTGGGAAGGAACCCACAAAAAAATCAAGCCTTCAGCCCATGGGGGCTGGGGAGTGTGGGGCAATGAGAGCAGTTTGTGCTTTTAAAAATTAATGACAGAGATTTTGCAGCTGGAATGTTAATTTATTGGGCACAGAGGAGAACACCTGCACATTGAGGGGGAGGCAAAGCAGCCTATTAACTCAGAACTTAGTCTGTTAGCTCAGAAATAGCATCTTCTTCCCCAAGGACCCCATGTATTAACAGTCACTCAACCTTGGGCCCATGCTAACAGAGGGGACAGAGATTGATCAGAGAACCACAGAGTGTTACAGCTGAGAGGGTCTCTAGAAGAGACAAGGTCAGGCCTGGAAGAGACCTTAGAACATGGAATGCCCCAGCAGGGATGGTCCTTGGGACCTAAAACATCCCCACTGGGAGCAACCTGAGAAGATTTCAGAGCTTGGGTTGGAAGGGGAAGGAGGCAGGTCAGGAAGGACGTTTGGTAATAACTAGCATTTAAATGACACTTTAAGGTCTGCAAAATGCTTTAAAAACTATCTCACTTTATGTTCGTAATATTTCTGGGAGGGAGGTGCTCGAATTATCTCCTTTTTACAGATGGGAACACTGAAGCACAGCTCACTGGACTGACTTGCCCAGAGTCACACAGCTGGGCAGAATTTGAACCCATGTCTCATCGCTCTCAGACCCGGCCCTCTAATGACTTTGCCAACATCCCCTCTCCTTCCTTCTGCCTTTTTCAGTCCCAAGACCACATGACTGATTTCATTAGGATAGGGAAGTCCCAGGGGGAACCCTCTCCCTACCAATGCAGTTGTTCTAGGAGTACTTAAAGTCTTGGGAGCCACCTGGGCCCACTGGATTGTCAAGCAATTTGTCCAGGGCTGTTGCACCCCCACATGTCCTGGTTAAGATCCCACCTTCTACCCAGAGCCTTTCCTGACTCCCCTTCAATGTTGTCGATGGTCTGCTTGTGTGCACACCCCCTCCCTCATCAGACTTTAAGCTTCTGGAGGGCAGGGGATGCTTCTGCCTTTCCTTGCATCCCCCAGACTCAGGACAGGGACTGACCTGTAGTAGGCATTTGATAAACATTTACTGACAGCCTGACAGAGGGGGTCGAAGGAGGGGCTTGAGCCCAGGTTTTCCTGACTCCAAAGCAGCTTCTCCTCTCCCTTCTACTCTGAATGGAACCTTCTGTAAATGATCTCACCCCATCTTCAGAGCCCAGGGAGCCAGGTGGAGGAGTTACCGCTGCTCCCCTGAGACTGAGACATTAGCCGCCTTGCTGAAGGTGACCCAGCCTGTGAGCCTTGGATCCGGGGCCCAAACCCAGGCCTTGTAAGGTCAGGGCCGATGCCCCAATTATGCCACAAACACTCGAATCTGAGGGTAAATATTAATATTCAAACTGTTATAATCTATGAGAGTCCTAGTCAAGGCCAGATAAAGAAAGGCTGCAAAAGCAGCCAGAATATAAAGTATTGGTGCAGCGACATGAGACCAGCAAAGACACTGAGAGGAGGCGGAGCTTCAAGAGGAAGACGCCCCCATGGATGGAGGGTCAGAAGCTTACGGGGCAGCCTGGCAATGTCAGGAGAGTCAGGCTCTCTGGGTCCAGGCTTCTGGTCCGGATGAGATTCTCCCAAGCAGCTTTGCTGGTTCTAGTACCCTACGTACTCCCTATTTACTGAGGGAGCATTTTCCATGGTGTTAAGATGTTGAGAGCTGGAGACATTAGAAATAGCCACTATTTACATTAGCACAGTAAAAAGTCTTTTATGCGCATCATTCCCTGAATCTTTACAAGTGGATACACAGGTCAGTTAAGTGACTTGCCCAGGGCCACATAGTATTAAGCATCAAAGGTGAGATTTGAACTTAGGTCTTTCTAATGAGCTCTAGAACTCCTTCCAGTATAACAAGGGTTTTTGATTTGTGTGTGTGTGTGTGTGTGTGTGTGTGTGTGTGTGGGTGTTGGGTCCTTTTGGCAGACTGGTAAAGCCTAGGGACCCCTTCTCAGAACCATGTTTTAAAATACATAAAATAAATGCATAGAATTACAAAGGAAACCAAACGTTAGTGAAAATAAGGATGTACCATTTTTACACGGCTTCACATGTATAACTGATATCATATTGCTTGCTTTCTCAATGGGTGGGGGAGGTGGAAAGGGAGGGAGAAAAGTTGGAATTCAAGTTTTTTTTAAATGAACATCAAAAGAAAATATAATTACTTTTTAAAAAACAATTAAGATGTAATTGTTTTTCTTACACAAGTTCACAGACCTAGGGGAGGGTTCACAGACCCCAGGTAAGAACTCTAGCCCTATACCACAAATGAACCAGACCTGTAGAAAGCCAGGGCTATGGATGGATTGTTGATGAAGCTGGGAATTGGTAAGGACATTTGGAATCATGAGAAGGAAGTCACACCTGGGCCCATGTCCTGTGACTACAAGAGCTTACTGCCACGTAGATGCCCCAAGGAGATAAAAAATAAGGGAGAGCCCAGATACATTACAATATTTAGAGCCGCGTTTCTTTTACTGTAAGGAACAGCAAGTGAAATGAATACCTGTTGATGGGGAAAGGCAAGCAGACTGAGCCCCATGAATGTAACGGAATGGAAGTGTGCTTAAGAAGCCAGAGGAGATGAAATTCAGAGACCTGTGGGGAAACAGGAAAGAAAGTAAAGGGAGCAGGACCCAGAAAACAGCCAAAGGCTGTACAATCATCTCAGGTTCTTCCCAACCCAGCCCCTTGTGTCTCTCCAGCCTTTTCACACATCTCTCCTCTCCTCAGACTCCATGGTTCAACCATCCTGGCCCCCTGGTTTTCTCGGTGCACAGAAGCCCCATCTCGATGCAGTCCCCTATGGCTGGAATGCTCTCCCTTCTCCCTTCTGCATCCATGCTCAAATGCCACCTCCTCCCTGAAGTCTTCCCTGATTCCCGTCACCTTCCCAGAACAATCTTGTATTCTTTTTTTTTGTTTTTGTTTTTTGGAGGGCAATTGGGGTTAAGTGACTTGCCCATGGCTAGTTTTTGTGTTAAGTATCTGAGACTGGATTTATGTTCATTTTGAATGTATTGGGCAGTGTTTGGCCTACAACTGTCCCTTTAGAAATGCTTATTAATTGAATTACACAACTGGAAAGGACGCCATACGTGAAGGTGTTAAAATTCACATTAGTGACTGACTCTTTTCCGGTTCAAATGAACAGAATGTCTGGCTATGAGTCACCAGTTTAGCCTTTGAGGGAGATCAGGAACCATGCACCAAGATTTACCACTAAAAGGAGTCTGACCCTGCTCTTCAGATCGATAAACTCTAACACGACACCCAAAAATAGCCAAAATTCCATCATCGGGCATTTCATTAAACATCAGATAATTATTAAAACAACATTTGGGGAGAACTTAATAGTTGTACAAACAGGATCAATTTATTTTTTGCCAAAGAATTAACTTTTTAAAAATTGAGTTGCTTCCTAATTAACTGAAAATGATTTCATCAATAAAACACAATTACTTTCCAAATAATCGCTGAAACTTCCAAGGAGTCTTTAGGTCTTTAACTGCCATTTCTTCCGGCAGCAGGGGTAATGTTACACAGATATCAATTCTCCTAAAAATGTTTATTGCAGAATGACCATTCTGTCAGCATTTCCATTAGAAGGACAAATGGAAGAGTGGGATACAGGGGGGTGGCGTATTTAGCTCATTTCTTTGTTCTATCATTCACTAAGACAGGGAAGGAGTGGACAGAATTAGCTTATGCCAAGCACTTACTTGCCCTGCCTTATAGTGATACAGCAAGTCTAAGTCCCTTCTTGTCAAAACACAGGCCACGTGTCAAGGTCGCACAACCACTGGCTGCCAAAGTCCCCTGACCTCTGGCCTAGGCACATTTGAGAAAACAAGGATTTGTCCAAGAATCGGCTGCCACTGGAGTCACAGCTGCTCAGAATTTTGGTGAGGCCTTTGTTTACAACTCACAGCATAGCCCAAAGTATGCACCTTTTCCCGGGTCACAAACACACAGCCACCCAGGTAAAGCCACCCCCACCTCCCCACCAGAATGTATGGAGCTACGCGCTCTGACCCAGTAACGGCTTGCCTGTTTCTCTTATTTTTCCTTTATCGGACACCATCGGTTTTAGAGCCATAACATAAGCTCCAGCTAACAAAAGATCAGCCTGGTTTGGAAGCTTCCTCTGCTTTTACATGCAGCCGGACAGCCGCAGAATGGGAGAGAAGCTAGTGCCCTCAGCAGGGCTGTTGGCAGCAGCTGCCACCTTCCAGCTCCCACCTTGACTCCCTCCCTTGCCTGTGGAATCACCGCACAGAGGGATGATGTTGGAAATATGGGAAATATGGGTTTCACCTTCCTTACAAGGAGTTCAGGCTGTTCTGCACCAATTAGGCCTGAATTTCCCCTGATGGCTCCCCAGGACAAAATAACGTTGCAAATGGAAGAAAGGCTTGCTGCTCAGGGCAGACCGTATCATTTGAGCAGATAGCAGAGGGAAGGCAAAGCTATTCAACCGCGATTTTGATTCATCTCTTCTATCAAGGAAAATGATCTCCAAATTGAAAAGATCTGGGTAAACATGGCTAAAGCAGCAATGGAGTCTGAGATGGGAAAGAAGACAGAAAAACAGACCCAGCTCCGCTCAAGGAGCTTAAATCCCCAGACCTGTTCATACAACAAATGCTGAAATGATTATGGAATAGGCCTTCAGTAATCTTTAAAGCAAGATAAAAAATGGGAGAGACAGCCCAAGCCGGGAGATGGGCAAATATGACCCCAGTTTTCAAAAAGAGGGGAAAGGTCACTTCCAGAAACTACAGAGAGGAATGCTTGACACCAAAGCTGGAAAAATTCAAGAGGAAATTTTTCAAAAGATGATTTGTAGAGATTTAGAAAGGTGAACAGAGACCAGTAAGGCCCTTGCTCGATATGGTTATCGGACTGAGACATACAGAAAATATCTGGATTCCAGCAAGGCTTCTGATAACATTCTCCTGGACAATACAGGATAATGGAGGGGAATGGTACAGACATCTGGTGAGGGCTGAGCAATCATAGCTTAAAAATGTTGATTAATGTACTGACTGAAGTGTGTGTGGAATGCCTCCCTTCTCTCCTCCTTCTGCAAGAATCCCTGGCTTCCTTCCTTCCAAACCCAGCTCGGTGCCCCTTCTAGAGGAGGCCCCTCCTGATCCCCACTGCTTAACGCCCTCTCCTTCAGACAACTAGTTTGTCTTCCTCTGTATCTTCTTATCTGTGTCCATGTGCAATTCTCCCAGTAGAATGTAAACTCCTTGAGGGCTGGGACTGTTGACTTTCTGTCTTTCTCTCCCTAATGCCTCATCCACATAACATTCAGGTCAAATTAGGTTGCCAGATGAAGTCATTGAATGGCAAGGATTTAATCAAATGAGATAATATTTATAAAATGCTGGACACAGGGCCTGACACAAAGTAAGTGATATATATGTATGTATGTATGTATGTGTGTATGTATGTATGTATATGTGTATATATACACACATACACACATGCATATACATATACACACATACATATATGTACACATATACGCACATACACATATGTGTGTGTATATACACATACATATATATATACACACGCATATATATGAGTCATTCCCCAATTGATAAAAGGTCAAAGGATATGAAGACAGTTTTCAGACAAAGTAATCAAAGCTATCTATAGTTTATATTTTATGTATATCTATATATATAGTTATAGAAAAATACTCTAAATCACTATTTATTAGAGAAATGAAAATTAAAACTCTGAGGTACCACCTCACACCCACCAAACTGGATAATATGACAAGGAAAACGATAAATGTTGGAGAGGATGCGACAAAATTGGCACATTGATACATTGCTGGTGAAGTTGTGAACTGATCCAACCATTCTGGAGAGCAATTTGGAACTCTGCCCAAAGGGCTATAAAATTGTTCATACCCTTAGATCCAGCAATACCACTACTAGGTCTATAACCCAAAGACATCCCCCAAAAGGGGAAAGGACCTGCTTTACAGACATTTATAAGCAGAGCTTTTGTAGGGGCTAAGAATTGGAAACCAAGAGGACGATTGGGAGATGACTGAGCAGGTTGTGTTACATGATTGTGATGGAAACACTATTGTGATATTTAAAAAGCATGAGCAGGATGCTTTCAGAAAAAACCTGGAAATACTTACATGCACTGATAACGGAGTAAAGTGAGTTGAACCAGGAGAACAGTAACACTGTACAATGATCAACTGTGAAAAACTTAGCTATTCTCAGTAATACAAAAATTTGAGACAATTCTGAAGGATGCAGAATGAAAGATACTGCTCACCTCCAGAGAAAGAACTGATAGATTCTGAATGCAGATCAAAGCACACGGGGTTTTTTTTTTTACTTTTACTTTTCTTCGGTTTTTTTGGTCTGTGTTTTCTTTCACAACATGACTAATATGAAAATATGTTTTGCATGACTGCACATGTATAACCTTTATCAAATTGCTTGCCTTCTCAATGACAGGGGAGGGGAAGGAGGGTAGGATAGAATTTAGCACTCAGAATTGTAAAACACAAAGGTTAAAAACTGTTTTTACATATAATTGGGAAAAATTGTTGTTTTTTTTTTTTAAAGAAAGAAACTTAGTCCATAAGGGTCATCTAATCCAAAACTATTTTACAGTTAAGAAAACCGAGTCTTGACTCCTGCTCAAGACCACACCTGCAGTGACACAGACCTGTGATTTGAACTCAGGTACTCCGGCTCTACCTCTAGAGAATTCGGGTGCAAAGTGAACTTAACTGATTGAGCTTCTACTCCAGAAGGCATTGTCTTCGGCCATATTCTTTCTAACATGGAAATGAACAGCTTGAATGAAGATGTCACTGGTTTGCAAGCATGACCCAAAGCTGAGTCAAGGTGTTGGATGAAGGAATCAATATTCAAAGAAAATTCATCAGATTAGGGTTATGGATGCAAAGTAACAAGAAAGTCAAGAGGAGCATGAGTACAGTTCAGCATTCAGGTCCAGCTCCATGAGGAGAGAAGTCGGGAAATTTCCAAGTAAAGAGAAATGCGCCAATATCCATCCCAAGGTAGCCTGTTATACTTTAGGTTGCCTCTAACTGTAACGTAAAGTCTACCAGCACGTGTGTGATCACACATACACATACACACACACACACACGCACACACGCACACACCAGTCTTCCCAGCCTCAAAGTCCTTCACAGCCTGCTTACTTCACTTCAGATCCTCTCTAACTTATCAGTTCTTAAGCTGTGATGCCTAGAACTGAACACAATATGCAGGCATCATTACCTTCCTGTTCCTAGATATGCCCCTCTTAATGCAGCCCAAAGACAGCGTTAGGTTTTTTTCATTGCCACTTCTGACTCCTGTTGACTTTTCAATCTACTAAAATCCCAAGATCTTTTTTGGAAAAACTAACCATGCCTCCCCCATTCTGAATTTGAGACCTTCTTTTTTTTTTATTTACTTTTAGTTTACAACATTCATTCCACAATCCCTTGAGTTCCAAATTTTCTCCCCCTCCCTCTCCTCCCCACCCCCCACGGCGGTATGTAATACGATATATGTTCTACAAATACCTTCACATTATACATTAATCAAGTCATAAAGAAGGATTATAACCCATGGAGTGAACAGTGAGAAAGAAGGGACAAAACAAAACACAAAAGAGAGAGAAAGCAGTTTTCTTCAGGCTGCATTCAGACTCTGTAGCTCTTTGTCTAGATGTGGACACATCCCTTTCCATTATGAGTCTTTTGGAGTTGTCTTATAGCCTGGCACTGCTGAGAGGAGCCCAGTCTATCAAAGTTGGTCATCACACATGTGATGTGTCTGTAATTGTGTACAAAGTTCTCCCGGTTCTGCTCTCCTCACTCAGCATCCGTTTATATAAGTCTCTCCAGGTTATTATGAAGTCCATCTGCTCATCAAGACTAGGAATCTTTATTCAGATCAGCAATTCACATTCTTCAAGTCTCGGACTTTGGGTGGGCCTTTCGTGGAAGAGGGGAAGGACTGAGGAGAGAAGACAGGCAAGGCCAACCCACCTCCCTGGACATCCCCTCCACCCCCTAACCCTGTCTTAGGCCATTGGATAAAGAGGTGAATAGGTGGAAGGGAATGCCAAGAAGGGAGGGACCAAGGGAAAAAGAGGTCCCTGCTAAGGAGAGGCCTATCCAGATGTGTGGCTTTCAAAGTCCAGCTGTGGCCAGGACAGCAGCCACCATAGGCCCCTCCCTATAAATTAAGTCCCCACAGTAGCAAGGCTGGAGGTGGAGGGAGCAGGAAGAACAACCTTGTGGAAGAGAAATTGGTCCCATATCAGCTCCTTTCAAGGCAGTGCTCTGAACCCTGGTCTAAA
>JAQQSW010015081.1:0-11967 GCA_028646575.1 Pseudocheirus occidentalis | reverse complement strand
AAACTTTTTGTCAGCGATTGCAGAGGAGAAAATCACACGGGAACAGAGAACCACCTAATCTGCAATAACAGAGGGCCTCCCACCGCCCCCGATTTCCTATCATAGACAATGGGAACCCAGGGTAGGAGTGACGAGAGAGGGACCTGCGCGCGCGCGCACACACACACACACACACACACACACACACACACACACACACGTGTCAGGGTTCCCGGTCTCAGCCAAAAGAACAGGGATGCAACCTCGGGCGGGCTCGACCGCTTGGGTCCTGCTCTGAGCCCCGGGGGCAGCTCACCTCCTCCAGGAATTTGGTCAGATCGTAGATTTTGTAGTGCAGGATGAGCCAGGTGCTCTTGCTGTGGTTGTGCTTCTGGATCTCCTCCAGCGTGTAGTACTTCACATTCTGGTCAGACTGTTCTGCCATTGCGGCCCACGGAGAGATGTTGCAGCGTTTCAGGTGAGCAACAGTGCAGCCGGAGGCTTATGCAATTCTGAAGATATAAGTTTTAATGGACTGTATATTGTGACAGTCAAAAATACTAAAAGAGCTTTAAGCTGCATTATAAGATATGTGGTTTAGAAAGAAGAAGATGATAATCCCACTCTAGTCCTAGTCAGCTAACATCTGTAATAGCCTGCCTAGTTCTGGGTGTCATATCTCATGAGAGATATTGATCCAAAGAAGGTAACCAGGATAGTGAGAAACTTACCATATGATAATCAGCTAAAGTAAAGTAACCAGGGCTATTTAGCCTAGAGAAGGGAATATTTGAAGCAATGGGGTGGGAAGATGCCATAGCTGTTTTCAAATTTTGAAGGATTGTCATGTGGACCAGGGCATTTATTTGTTTTGCTTAGTTCTAAAGAGCAAAACTAGGATCAATGGGTGAAAGTTACAGAGAGGAAGAATTAGACTTCTCTCTCTCTCTCTCTCTCTCTCTCTCTCTCTCTCTCTCTCTCTCTTGCTTTTTGGAGGGGGGAAGGCAGGGCAATTGGAGTTGTGACTTGCCCAAGGTCACACAGCTAATAAGTGTTAAGTGTCTGAGGCTGGATTTGAACTCAGGTCCTCCTGTCTCCAGGGCTGGTGCTCTATTCACTGAACCTCCTAGCCACCACTAATAAAGAATTAGAGCTTCTCAGAAGTAGAATACCTGCCTTGGAAGGTAACAAACTCCCCTCCATTGCTGGGAGATGTCATAGACCAGGGAATTATTGTTTAGGTATGGGTTGGACTAGATAGATGACCTCTGAAGTTCCTTTCACATTTGAAATTCTATGATTCTGACTCCATAGATCTGTAAGTTCATTAGTGTGTTCACTCCCTACATGACTACAGATAGCAATTCATCCATGACTGCTCATTCTGTCCAAGACTGTGTCTCCTCCAGTCTTTCTGATTGCAGAATGGTCTTTGATTTAGCAGCTGTGTTATTTCTTGCTATTTCTCCCACCCCCTACTCTCAGGGTTTAGATTACATTGAATATTAAAGCTTTCAATTTACAAATGGTCTAATTTCTGTTACATTACAAGGCAGTTTGTATAATTAGTTAATGCTATCAGTGCACTGTTTATGAGAATCTTGAAAGCACGATTAGTGGAGATGCCATCTAAGCACAACTTTATTTCATGACAAATATCAGAAAAGCTGCATTTCTTTTTATTGCTTTCTGGAAATTTTATTCTGAGGATTAGATTTATCCTATTTATTTTTTTCTGAGGAGTAGATTGTCCCTTCCCCCCTAGAATAAAAGTTTCTTGAGGGCAGGGATTGTTTTCATTTTCCCCCTCTGTTTCCAGTGCTGTAAGGCCTTGCTTGTAGAAGACAATAAATGCTTATTGTATTGAGTTGAATTCTTTTTTCTCCATTTAATAGTATTTTATTTTTTCCAATTACATATAAAGATAGCTTTCAACATTCACTTTTATAAGATTTTGAATTCCAAATATTTTTTCTCCTTCCCCCTCCCCAAAATAGCATGCAATCTGATATACTCTATATGTGTACAATCACATTAAACAGATTTCCACATTAGTCATGTTGTTAAAGAAGAATTAGATCAGACAAAAATCACAAGAAAAAGAAAACAACAAAAAAAGAAAAAATGGTATGCTTTGATCTCCATTCAGACTTCGTAGTTTATTTTTGTGGATGTGGACAGCATTTTCCATCACGAGCCTTTTGGAATTGTCATAGATCATTGTATTGCTGAGAACAAAGTCTACCAAAGTTGATCATCTGTTGCTGTTACTGTATACACTCTTCTGGTTCTTCTCACTTCACTTAGCATCAGTTCATGTAAGTCTTTCCAGGTTTTCTGAAATCCTTCTGTTCATCATTTCTTATAGAACGGTAGTATTCCATTACATTCATATATCTATATCACAACTTGTTCAGCCATTCCGCAATGGATGGGCATCCCCTCAATTTCCAATTCTTTGCCACCACAAATAGAACTGCTATAAATCTTTTTGTATATATGGGTCCTTTTCCTGATCTCTTTGGGTCACCACAGACCTAGTGGTGGTATTGCTGGGTCAAAGGGTGTGCATAGTTTTATGACTCTGGGCATTGTTCCAACTTGCTTTCCACAGAGGCTGGATCGGTTCACATTGAATTGAATTCTAACAAAAGACATTTCTTTGTGATAAGCTTTAAGCAGTTATCCATTGTGATGAGATTTTAGGTTAAATGGCTGTGTAACTAGGTAGGAATTGTCATAAGCAAGAGAAGAAGCAATCTAACCTTAAGAGAATTTGATGTTGTTTAAAAGAGTTAGCTACTCTCATGCTGGGCAGCCAATGGGGTACATACAGTAAAATTTACTTTTGTAAATAGAATTTACAAAATTCAGTAGTATTTACTCAGCATTCTACATGATACTTGCTTTTACTTTTCATCTTTTTTTTGGTGACTGGTGAAAGTAAAAGGGGAAAGGACATTTTTTTTAGCTCAAATGAGGAACATATATCAGAACTTTTAAAAAAAGTCATTCCTACTGGAGTGAAGGACAAGGGGTTAATGCATCCTTTGTTTCATGCAGGAGGAACTAATCTTTACTAATATTCCCTTGTATATGAATGTATGTCAAGAGAGAAAAGAGCTTGATAGAAAAAAACTGAATCACAAGTCTATCTCATCAAAATAAACTGAATTCTATCATGTTTTGGAGTAATATTATTAAGCCACATACTTCTCAGTGTCTGATGCATCCTGCAGAGGCAATTCAGAAAGGGTGTTAGATTTTTCATAAGACTTGGATACCACTTCATACCATTCTTAAATATTTAACTCGTGGGAATAAGTCATGAGAGGTACTCTTGTGTGTATAGTGGGAAAAGCATTGGATTTGAAGTTTGGAGACCTGGGTTCAAATTTAGACTTAGACATTTAATAGCCTAGTACTGTGGTTAAGCACATAGCTCTTTCATCTTGTTTCCTTATCTGTAAATTGGGAACAATTCCTGAAATCCCAACCTCATGGGATTGTTAGAAAAACAAATGAGATAACATATGCAATGCACTTTGCAAACCTTAAAGAGCTGTGTTACTTCTTATGAGAGTGATTTAGATACATCTGTAAAATAAATGGGTCGGACTCAGTGACCTCTAAGATCTCTTCCAGCTCTAAACCTATGATCCTAGGATCCCCTTGATGTATATCTTGAGAAAAAGGAGAAAAGAGCTGGACTGTTTTGAGGTTCCTTTCATTCTTTTTCAGATTTGAAATGAAGTTGTATAAGCATAGTATGTAGAGTACAGGGTGTTCAAGGAAATCTAGCCCTTCTGCTGTGAGGTGAGAGGGCTTGCTGAGCCCTTTACAGGGATTTTCACATACCTTTGGTGTCTACCTAGCATTCACCTCTCACCTGTGGCTCCAAGAAGCTGTAGCATGTGCAGTTGGCACACCCCGCACACCCCAATAAACTGTCTCTGCAGATGGGCTAAACCAGGTTGAGGGTAACCATTGTGAATTTGGAAAGTGTGGAGTCTTCCCCCAGCAGAATGGGTAGATGAGAACAATTTGTTCCAACTGCCATGAAGGCAACTGAAGCAGGTGCTGTGGAGTGCTTAGAACTTGGGTCAGATATCAAAGATGCCAAGGTCATCGACTGCATCCTGGGCTGTTGACAGTTATCTTGACTTTTTTCTTGGACTGTAATGACGCTGGAAGAGAGAATGAAGTTGACAATTTTTTGCAACTCTGACTAATTTAAATCCAATTTTCAAATGAGTCAATCCAACACCCTGTGATGGTGGATTTTTTTTGGGAAGGGAAGGGCAAGGCAATTGGGGTTAATGACTTGGCCAAGGTCACACAGCTAGTAAGTGTGTCAAGTGTTTGAGGCTAGATCTGAACTCAGGTCCTCCTGACTTCAGGGCCATTGCTCTATTCACTGTGCCACCTAGCTGAATTTCCCCCCCCCCATTGGGTTCTTTTCTAAAATGAAGAACAAACAAAAACCTCTGAGTAGTAGTAGCAACTGCCCACTGGGGACCCAACTGATCCTTTGGGCAGCACAATTTCTTTCCTCTTTCCTTCATCCCTCCTTCCCTCCTTCCTTCCTTCCTTCCTTCTTTTCTTCCTTCCTTCCTCCCTTCCTTCCTTCCTTCCTTCCTTCCTTCCTTCCTTCCTTCCTTCCTTCCTTCCTTCCTTCCTTCCTTCCTTCTTCCCTCTCTTCCTCTAATCTTCCTGTCCTCCCAGGGCATCATACCCTTATGTTCCCAAGCTCTGCCCAAAGGAATGTAAATTTTAATTGCTGAAACCCCACAAGATACCTTGGGGTGTATGTGCTAGATTTCTTTTTCTTAAGGACCATGCTATAAACCCAAATCATTCTGGCTCTCTTTGACTGGACAACAATAGGTCCCAGGCCAAGCCCCATTCAGTCATTGTTTGGGTCCAGATTGGCTCAGAGTAAATGTAAATAGCAATTGTTTGTTTTGAACAGAAACCCTGAGGGTCTTCACCTACCAGATTGATTTTTATTTTATTTTATTTTTTGACTTAGCAAAAGAGGTCATTCTCTGCCTTATTTCTTACCTGGCCTTAATCATTGAATGAGGGGTTGACTCAGTCAAACTGAGACCTGTTAAAGGTCTTAACTTAAAAAGGCTAAAGTCTCCCCCTGCATTTGGGACCATTTCCAGTTATCCTGATATTTATCTTGCCACTGGACCCAGATGGCTCTGGAAGAGAAAATGAGGCTGGTGACTTTGCACAGCCCTCTTTCACTTAAATCCAATTCACTTATATGTCATGGTACTACCTCCCTGGTCTTTGAGAACAAAGGACAAAGCAACAACAGGACCATTCAAAACCATTAAAGATATTAGTTTTAACTTGAGCCAGGTAGAATAAAACATAGGACAAAACACCTATTTTCCAAGTAGGAATGATTTCACTTGCCTTTTGAAGTCATTCAAGTAAATATTGCTAAGCCTGAATGTCCTAAGTGCCCATAATGGGTTCAGTGCTTTATTCATGTTGCTTTAAACAGACAAAAATGACATGGAATTTGAATTACTAACAGCCCTCTTTCAATGTCAGTAGATAATATTGTTCATTTAGAATAACTCTCTATACTTGGATGGGGACATCTAACCACTGATAGATTAGTGTCCCTCCCTGTGAATGGGTACATTTCCAAAAATGGACTCTCATGTGTGCTGTAGCAGAGAAACAAATTTGATATCAGTTTGATACTAGTTGATCGTCTTGGTGACTCCTGGAAGATTGATGGTAGAGTCATGTCATTTTGCAAAAGCATAATGCTCTTTTTCCAGCATACCATCAGTCTTGAAAATGTCTTATCTTTTTTAAATTTTGGAATGATCAGTTACTTTAGTTGTTGCATTCACGCATGAAAAAGCATCATTTTTTCTATTCAATGGAAAGAGAAAAAGAACATTCCCAACCTCTCATCTTTGGAAGTAAAAGGGTTATTAAGTTATCTTCAAAGTATCTGCCAGTCATCTCATTAGACATGTAACATGCTGAAGCAGTCTCTGTTTCTTGTGGTTTTGTATTTCTTCCTTTAGTTTCTTTTGGTATAATTTTCCTTTAATTTCATCACTGTGTGAGATGAAAGAGTTCAGAGTCTGAATCTAAGGTCAGAAAAGGTCTTTATTCTTTCTCATAAGAAAGGACTCTGCCCCTGTTGCCTACATGGTGGCAGGGAGAGAGCAACAGGTGGAAGCCAGCTCATGGTTATATAATCTTCTAATGCAGAAAACCCAACCCCTCCAACTGGTCTTCACTCTTATTGGTAGGGGAACTGACCCACAACCTAAGCACAGGAATCTCTCTGAGACAAAGGACCTGGAAACATGTGGATGTCCAATGAAAGCAGTCTTAACCTTATTTGGTTTTTCTTGCACTGAGTTGCCTCTGGGGGAGGGTCTCCTTTGCTCTAAGCCCCAGATTGCTTGAAGGTCAGGTGACCCAAACATAGGCCTAGTACATACTGAAGCCATTCTAGATTTGATTTTTCAGAATGGGGAAACTTCACTATAAATTATCCCTCACATCCCTGACTCCTTTTCATTTTTCCTGTTCTACTTGACTCTGTGACTTGGGATCATAGATTTTTAGGCTAGAAGGGACTGTGAGACAATAAATGCGCCCTCTATTTCCTATGGGCACAATAAATGTTTGTTGATTTGATCTAGTAGAAAATGAAGACCAAGGAAGATTAAATAACTTGTGTAAAGTTTGATGGGAAATGAATGGCAGAGCTGTGATTTCAAATTGTGAATTCCAACTCCAAATCCAGTGCTCTATAATTTCTGCTTTCCTGAAGCTATTCTTCTTCATCTAAGGCATTGGGAAACTTGGAGACCAGAGAAGAGTAATGTAAATGTTACGAAGAGGTTACAGAAGGACTGTTTTAGTTTTGCAAAACAAAAAAATTCTTTCCAGGGCTATGCCAAACCTTGTTTGATGGCATTTAGCATTCTGCTTCTTGTGGTCTAATGTAAGGCTTTTAAATGGAGTCTTGACTTTCTTTCAGTGGATATTTGGCAAATGGAATCTGTTTGGTATAATGCAACTTTGCAAAATCTTAGAGTTGGAAGAGAAATCAAAGGTCATCCAGTCCAACTCATTCTTGGACAAGAGAATTAGCATGGTATAGTAGAAACATTTTTGAACCATGGTATAGTAGAAACATTTCTGAACCTGGAGTCAGGAAGACTTGGATTCAAATTCCGCCTTAGAAACTTGCCAGCTATGTGATCTGAGGCAAACCACTTACCTTTCTGAGACCCAATGTCCTTAATAATGGGATCTATCTCATAAGGTTATTGTACAGATCAAATGAGATAATACTTGCAAGTATGTTGTAAACCCTTTGACATTATGTTTATCTAGTATCTGCTCAAATGACTCTCAGATCTATATAATCAACCTTTTGTCTCTCTCCTGAGTTCCAGGCTCATATCAGTTATTTATTGGACATTTCAAACTGAATGTCCTAAAGGCATCTCACACTTAGCATATCCAAAAAAAGAATTATTTTTCCCAAACTTACTCCTTTTCCAAATATTCCTATTACTGTTGAGGGCAGCACCATTCTTCCAGTCACTTAGGTTTACAACCTTGGTGTCTTATTCAGTTCCTCACTCTCACGTAGCCCATATAACCAAGCAGTTACCATATCTTGTTATTTGTTTCTGTCTCTTCTGTCTCCCATGTCTTTTCTTCTTTCTCCTTACACGTCTACCACTATAGTCCAGACTCTCATTGTTTACTAATAGGCTACTCCAAAAGCCTCTTAATTTCTCTGTTTCAGAGCTATCCTCACTCTAGTCCATCTTTCACATAGCTGCCAAAGTTATTTTCCTTAAGCACAGTTCTGGTTATATTCTTTCTTCTATTTGCTAAACTCTAACAGCTCCACATTTAGACATTTAAAATTCTTCCTAATTTGCCCCTTTCTTACCTTTCTGTTCTTATGATTTATTCTCCCACATGTACTCTACAATCCAGCCAAAGCAGTATATTTGTTGTTCCTCATGCACAGCTCTCCATCTACTGTTGCCGTTCCTTCACAAGACTTTTCTCCTTACCTGGACTGTTTTCTTTCCTCACCTTTACCTCCCTCACCTCCACCTCTTAGAATCCCTGGCTTATCCAAAGACTCTACTCAAATCCCACCTTTTGCAAGAGACTTTTCCTGCTGCTCCCAATAAATTCCTTGAGAATCTGGATTTTTTGTTTTTCCTTTGGATCTTGAATTCTTAATATATATTGGTACATTGTATGCACAGTATATTCTTGTTGATCAATTACTTATATCATGCCTAAAGCTGGAGTCAATCATAATAATTTATTTAATTTTTCATGTACTTGTATACACACAAGTTATTATACCCCCCTCATGTCTTTTCTTCTTTAGGCTAAACATCCTTAGTTCTTTTAAGTTAGCTTCAGATAACCTCATCTTAAGAATTTTCACCATCCTCTTCACTTTCCACTGGATGTTCTCCAGCTTATCAAAGTTATTTCAAAATACGGTGCATGAAATTGAAGGCAACTATCAAGCGTGTTTGTTATCTCATAGTCATCTCCAGGGGGCTAAATCATATTAATTCATAAAGATGGAGAGGTAGTCAAAAGAAATCCCAAATTAATCTTATAAAATGATTTAAGTAAACCTTTATTCACAATTTTTTTTACTCTTACTGTAGATATTCACTAAATACTTGTTGAAAGAATTGTGTGGTCTCCCCCACAGCCTAATGAACATTTAGAAATAAATAGCAAATGAAATTATTATACCCATATTTCTAATATAAGGAAAAATCTACACTAGGACTTAGAAGAGCTGGGTTCTATCTTCAATTCTGCCACAATCTGTGTGACACTGGGCAAGTCTCTTCAGGGACATAGTTCATCATTTGTAAAATGGGAATGTTGAAACCTCTAATAACTTCTAATATTCTTTTCTATTAAAAAATTCCGTGATTTTGTGAGTATCATTTCCCAAACCATTTCAACAACTTTAGATTAAATACATTTATCTGACTGAATAAATTGAGCAGATGCTCTGTTATTTGCATTCTGGCATCCTGGAATACTTTAAAAATGGAGAACAGTATTCTTATGAATATGAATGGATAACTATAATAAAATTATCTTAATTAGAAGGCATTATCTATGGTAGGCTATTGAATTTGTATATCTCCATAGGTTGTTTGTTGTTCATCCTTAGTTCTTGAAGAGTTCCAGTGACATCAGGAAGGTGATGTTTTGACTTGCAAGTGACCTGGATTTAAGCAAGGCAGGGCTGTACAAAGGCAACAACCTTACTCTTTCCTCTAGAGTCATTGAATCCAGTGGCAAGACAAGGTTAGGATGACTGGTTATGACCCCAGTAGGTTGAGTACTATTTGTAAGAATCTGAGAAGTATGTTTGTGAACAAAAACTCATTTGCTCAACGTGTATTTTAGATACTTTATGTAAATACATGTATATTTAGAAGTTAGTGTGCCAGATAGCTTTACTTTTTATTGAATCAGGGAATATTGAATTTAATTCTGTGATTTATCACTGACCAAACTAGTTATTCATGCCAATTCATCTGATTAATAAAATACATATTGTCTGGCAGCATCTGAGATAGTATTTTACTAACTAAATGTAATATGATAAAATAGGCAGCATAAATTTCAATTATTTTGGCTCTGTATATAATAGAAAATGCTATTTTTGTGTTTAAAATGTCCTCTGCCTTGTATTCCACAAAAGATTACTTGCCAATAAAAATATGAAATGAATTATCTTGGCTCTTTTAAAATAATATCATCTTAAAAAGATTGGTCAAGTTTTGTATTCTGAAAAGTTTAATCTCTGTGGGCTTTGTCCTTTGTTTTTTTAAGGTAAGAGAACTCAAGGGAAGTCTCCTCCTCTGACTTGCCTCTCTTTCTCCCTGCAAAAAGTTTGAGGAATACTGACAGAGGCACCATGATATCTTTTTTCAGTCTCTATGTGTATGGAAAAAGGCCATCTCTAAGATTAAATTATTATTCAAACATTACCAGCCCTCCACCCCCACATGCTTCTTCTTTATTAATTCTTCCTTTCATGCCCCATTTTTATGAATTGCTCCCTTTGATCTTTTCCTACCAAATTTTGTTTTTAAGAATAACCTCATCATGCACAGCTCAGTCCAAATCTTTCTTTCAAACTGCCTTAGTAATTAATGATAGTTCTAAGAGTACTGATGACATTTTCATACACACACGGATATAGACATGAGTGTGTGTGTGTGTGTATGTATATATATATATATATATATATATATGTAAATAGTTTGACAAGTGCCTTATAAGTAGTCTTTAATGTTTTCCTTATATTTCTTCTGGATTTTTTATATGGAATTTTTCATTATTTTTTTTGTTATAAATATCTGAAAGTCTTTCAATTCATCAAATATCCAGGTTTTTTTTCATTCAAGATTATACTCATGGAGAGAAATTCACAAATAGGAAAATTCACAAAATATAACTTTGAATGTGAATGAAGCTCTCTTTGTGGTGGTAAAGAACTGGAAACTGTAGGGATCCCCATCAGGGGAATGGCTGAACAAGTCATGGTATATGGTTGTGACAGAATACTACTGTGCTATAAGAAACAATGAGCTCAGTGACCTTAGAAAGGCATCGATACACTTATGTGAAATGATGAAGAGTAAATTGAACAGAACTAAGAGAAAGAGCATTGCTTTAAGAAATTTAAGAAATATTGTTTTAAGAATGGCTTTGAGTGATTAAGTCATTTTGAATTTTATAAATACACAAATTAAAAATAAAGAACATATGGAGAAGGACACTATCTGCATCCAGGGAGAGAACTGATAGGTAGAAGTATGTATAGAATGATTTTACACATACATGCTTATTTATGTCTAATGGCAGCCATTTTGAGGGCAGGGTGAGGGAGGGAAGAAAAAAAGGGAAAAAAAGGAAGAAATTTACATGATGACTTTGTTGTATGTTTGGAAGGAATAGCAAGTTGTACATAGTAGATTTGTAGTTTCACGTGCAATCATCTTTTTTATTGTTCTGTTATTAAAATGATTGCTTTGTTACATGAATTGAAAATAAAATAAAATATTAAGAAGGACTAAATTATTATTGTTGTAAGAACCATTTAAGCAAACACTTTAGCTTTCTTTTGTGTTAGTTGTTAATAATTTGAGTTACACAATGATAGAACCTCAGAGCTGGAAGAGACTTGAGAGGTCACCTAGATAGAACAAACCCTAACTGAACATTATTTTTCTCTACTATGTAACCAACAAATGGTATTCCAACCTTTGCATGAGGACCACCAGTGAGGAGGAACCTGTTATCTCCTGGGGCACCCAATTACAATTTTGGATAACTCTAATGTTAAGGAAGCTTTTTCTTTACAAGGAGAAAGTCCAAATCTGTATCCTTGCTTGAAACTTTTTTTGGTTGCTACTTATTCTTCCCTAGAGGACCAAACAAAACAGGTCTTTTCTGCATGGCAGCTCTTTACTTTATTTACTCAATCAAAAACCACTTACTAAGAATCTTTTATGTGCCAAGGACTGGTCTAGGTGCTGGGGATACAAAGAAAGGTGAAAATAACCATTTTTACCCTCAAAGAGCATTCTTTTTAAAAAAATATTTATTTATTTTTAGTTTTCAACATTCATTTCTTTTTTTTTTATGCCAGACATTATTTTATTTTTCTTCCTCATATGAACTGGGTATGTGTAACAGAACTGTCTTTCCATATCTTCTCTCCCAGGGCAATCTACACTCTATGATGGTCCCTAGGCAGCCTCAAGAAATAAACAGGAGAGGACAGGAGTCTGTAAGGACTTGTATGGTTTAAATTCCAATATAAGGAAGGTCTGAAATAGTAGTATATTGCATCCATCCATTAGACCCAGCAAAGCTAGTCACTGTTTGTGGACAGAGTTCTGTCATAAG
>JAQQSW010015080.1:0-11967 GCA_028646575.1 Pseudocheirus occidentalis | reverse complement strand
GTTGTGAATATTGTGTTGTGATTTCTTGTGAATATTTTCCTTCAATTTGTTCTTGAATAAATGGAATGTTCACTACACTTTGTAATCAGAATCTTGAAAGCTGTTCACAGTAGCATTCTTTGGGGAAGCTTCTTGTGCATTACAACAAGTATATTACAGCAAGTAAGTCTTTTATTCCCTTGGGATTTGTCTCCTCAAATGTAAGCAAGGAGGTTTAAATAAATTTCTTTTTCAAACCTAGCTTTCTATGATTTTATATTTATTTCACTTTGTTTTTATTAACTGAGTCCTGGGGTCATAGAAGGAACCTTAGAAATTATCTAGTCCTAATTTCTCATTTTGCAAATGAGAGAATGGGCCTAGAGAGGACAATGAGTTGTCTAAGGTCACTCAGTAAGTAATAGAACCAGGATTCAAATCGAGCTCCCTTGACTCCACATCCAGTGCTGTTTTTTTTAAATCATATTGCCTGTTTGTAGGCGTCCTGACTTAAAAAAAATTGATTTGATTGAGGTCATGTTTTGTACTAATTGTCCCAGGTACCATTTGTGCTACTCCAGGCACAAAAATTGCTAGTTTTTATTATTTTTCTTTGGCCTGAGAGATATTTAACCAATGATGTCATTTAATTTATTCTGTTCATTAAAATCCTGAGCAATATCTAAAAGCTTACTGAATATAATGCATGTGTTTAGAAGCAAACAACACATCAAATCCAGCAATGCCACATGTAAGCAGAAAGCATACTTTTGTTCTTTTGTAAATACTGTTTTATGTTTCTTTATATTCTAAATGTGCCCATAGTTATAAAATTATATAAGCACACATATATCATATGTATATATACATATATGAGTATTATATATGTATATCACATTCATAACATGTACATATACATATTGCACACATGTACATACACATCACGTTTATGTAATATATTACAGACATCTTGTGCATTTGTGTATATATATGTCTATATAGGCATATATTTATGTATGTGAATATACATATATAAATCTGCCGTCAATAAAATTAAGAATTACATTTAAAATCTAGGTACTCTATTACTTTATTTATTTCAAGATCAATATTAACACAAACAACCAAAAAGTCACTTATGTCTTTATTCATATGGGCAACTCCTACTTAGCCATAATCATTGTGTATTTCACAAGCTTCCAAAGTAAGAATAAAATTAATTACTTTTCAGAGAGAATGAGGAGACAGTTTTAGGAAGTAATTCATTGTTCTCTGAAATATTTGTCTAAGTTCAGCTTCAATCAGATTAATGAGTGCCACACTCAGGAAGATGAAAGATCTGTTCACTTACAATCTTCATAGTTGATTTCAAAAAACATCTACTATATGCAAGCACTATGCTAGGAATATAAAGACAAAAGCAAAATATTCTCTCCTTCAAAGAACTTGAAGAGAAAATAGTAAATATTCTAGTCTAGTGACACAAATTTGCAGGCACTCTAGTTACACTCAATAGATGTAGAGGTAATGGAGATGTAGGTGGAAAGCATCAAGACTCTATATCTCTGAAGCTACCTAATACATAATTAATTAAATAGTAAGCTCCCAATAAGTATTTGTTTAATGAATGAATAATATTGTCTTGGCTCCTGAGTTTAAGGACAGAAATTTTGCTGAGTTTGCCTGAGAAAAGTCATCACTTTCTGGCTAAAGTAGCATCTTCGTTTTACTTACATTAATGGTGGAAACTGACCAAGTTCATGGAGAAGAAACTAACTCTAAAATCAGCAGTGTGCTGCTAAAAATTTAACAACTGGCTCTCTCTCTCTAAAAAAAAAATTACAACATATTATTAAGATTAATTTGCATTGTTACCATTCTTTCTATCACTTTCTTAAATCTAGAGACAATAAACAAAACAAAAAGAAATCCCAATTTTTAGTATTTACCTATTTCCAAGGTATAATTGCTCACACCGAAAATTTAACAATTAGTTCTCATGAGCCATATGAGCTTATTCCAGTGTAGCCCTGCCTCTGCCCACCAACTAAAGCTAGTACATCAGAGATCTTTGGAGGAGTTCCACTGTTACAGACTCTGGTTAGTACCAGAAAATGCACTGGATTTCAACATAGCTTCCCAGAAGTCCCCAAATGATCCAAATTTCCCAGAGCCTACAAGTAACAATACAGAATGTTTATTGTTGTGGCAATATTCTGATTTGCCTGTTTGAAAACTTTGTGCTTTGCTTGCTTTTGTTTTAGTAAAATTTTCTTTTAGCACATTGTGACCCACATGCTCCAAAAGCTTTAGTTAGGGGCTTCTTACTTCCTCTAGGATAAACTTATAAACTCCTCAGACTTCTGTTTAAGGCCCTTCACAACCTTACTCCCACCTGCCTTTTCTAAACTGATTTAACATTCTTCCCCTTTATATACTTTGTATTCCAATTAACTGGGATATAAACTCAGTCTACCATTTTCTATTTCTGTGCATTCTCAGAGGCCATTAACCATTCCTTTTCATCTCTGCCTCTCAGAATCTTTGTCTTTACTCAAGGTTCAGATCAGGTACTACCTCCTCTATGAAGCCTTCTCTGACCTCAGCCTCTCCTTCAATTGTCAATAATTTCTCCATTCTAAAACTACCTTCTATTTTCCTGTGTGCATGTTATGTCATTCCAGTAGAATATAAAACAGGTATGATTTCCTTTTTGTTTCTGTAATCCTAATTCGTAGTACCTAACAGGTTTTTAAGGTATGGTGGCCCTCTGTCTTTCTCATATGTGTGCACATATGTATGGTTGGTTGTTGTCCTTCTTTCTCGAAGAGGCCCAAAATGACATCACTATGCTAGCATCAAGTTACGATGTGTCCAAATGTGGCTGATCAGACCCAGATGAGCCCAGAATACTCTACCACAGGTCAGACACAAATATTCCCTGTGAACATTTGGGGCAGATTCTCTAAATGTGCACATCTTGTGTTTTTCTTTTTTTCTCTTATTTGAGCTACTTCTGTGAGAGGCAGTTTGGCCTAATGAAAAAGAGCTGGCCAGGAAGACCTATGTTCAAGTCTCACCTCTGACACATACCGGATATCTGACCCTAGGCAAGTCACTTAACCTCATGGTGCTCTAAGCAATTCTCTACGTGTATATTAGGTTTCAGAGAAGACATCAACCTGTATTGGTAGAGAGAATATCCTTACCTAGAAGTCCCTTTTGCCAATGAAAAGACAGATCCTGTCTATCCTCTGTACATACACATTTCAATGTCAGATGCTGCTGCTAGTCTGGAAGGCATCCAGATATGATTAAGATTACATAGGGCCCAAGCTGTCTTTGTTCTCTGTTTCTCATACAGTCTAAAAAGCCTTAGATCTGCATGGACCCTGTACAAGAACTCCTAGGACCTTATTTTTGAGAGGAGTTATACAGGGGTTCAGGGAAGACCAGTATCATTGGTGTAAGGGCTGCTGAGCCCTTTAAAGGGATGTTTTCCACCTTTAGTGCTCACCTGCCATTCAACTCAATATTGTGGCTCCAAGAAGCTATGGCATGTGTTGTGGCTATACCCTGGTACACTGTTTCAGCAATTGAGGGTAACCAACAGGTCACAAACCCCTTTGGTGAGTTAGTGTAAAGTTAGCATGCAAAGTCTTCCCCTCATGGAATAGGCAGATATGAACAATTTGTTTCACAGGCTATGAAGGCCATGGAAGTAGGCCCTGTGGAACATTTAGACTTTGCACAACTCTGGCTCACTTAAATCCAATTTATGCAGAAGTCAAAAGACATCACCCATAAATAGTGATGTCATTTTGGACTTCTTCAAGCATGAAGAACAACTACCCAACCAATATGAAAAGAAGGGGCTTCAAAGGAATCATCCCCCTGCCTCCTTCCGTAGTCTCCTGAAACCACAGGATTATTTGTACAGCTTGTAATTGCATCAGGAATACCTTAAGATGTGGTTTACTTTACTTCTGAAGTTCCATCAATACACTAGGGAATTCTTGTGACAGCCTCCAGGGGCCTCCATGCTATACTGGAGGAAGCAGAGAATGCTCATAGTAGCCATTAGTTTTCTCAATTATGCTGAAAAATCCTTCTCTATCTCATCTATGTAATCCTAGAAACAATTTTTTAAAACTGGGGTGTCATGAACATAGGGACTTCAGTTATTTACGAGACAGAAAACATGAAGGACCCATTATCCAGGTCCCGTGATTAGTTTAGGCCACATAGGGACTTGGCACATGGTGCAGCCATGGTAAGACTCTTCAGGCTTGGTTGGGTACTTAAACTTTTATTTTATTGGCCTAAAAATATCATCAGAGTTGTAATTTACATACTCTGTTAGGAAATACCAATTGTAGTTTATCAAAGTTACTAATTATCCTCTCAGTACTTAAGAATGATAGCCATCTCCTGTCAGCCTATGCATTTTGGTGAGAATTCCTAGTCTATACCACAAAAGTCAAAACATTTTTTTAACTATAAATAGCTAAAACCCAAACTAGTTCAATATGATCAGTACAAATATATCTACCAAGATTTTTGGGGGGAAAAATATTTTCTTTATCCTTGATAATTGAAGTTGTGATCCATATTAACCATAACTAATCTTTAATTGACTTTACGAATTCACAGAATGACAGCAGAAACATCAATATTAATCATGATAACAACAAGAAGAATAACTAACATGTACATAGCACTTACTATGTCCCAGGCACTGAGCTAAGTACTTCACAATTTTTATCTCATTTGATCCTGCCAACATCTCTGCAAAGTAGGTGTTATTATCTCCATTTTACAGAGGAAGAAACTGAGGCAAAAAAAGGTTGAATGGCTTCCCAGTATCATACAACTAGTATTTTTGTGATTTTTTTTTTTGTTGAACATTTTAGAAATTTGTTATCATTGTCATTGTGGTGTACATCTTTGCAAAAGGGGCAGAGGATGATCTTTGCAAAAGAATCCATAAAATACTAATCAAAAACATATCCATTTAAATGGTCAAAGAATTCACAAGGGCTATTTTCAAAGGAGAAAATAGAAATTGTTAATAATACCTTAAAAATGTTCCACCTAATCAATTTTCTTTTTGTTTGTTTGTTTGTTTTTTTGTTGTTTTTTTGGAGGGCGGAAGGCAGGGCCATTGGTGTTAAGTGACTTGCCTAAGGTCACACAGCTAGTAACTATTAAGTGTCTGAGACTGGATTTGGTTGTCCTGACTCCAAGACCCCCTAACTTTAGGCCCAGTTCTCTATTAGCTGGCCACCTACTTCCCTGTCTTAATTAATTTTCAAAGAGGTACTATTTCATATTCATCTAATTGAAAAATCAATCAACAAGTACTTATTAGACACCTACTATGTGCCTGACACAAAAATAATTAAAAGGAAAGAAAGGGTGATAGAAGGATAGGTACACTCATTCATTACTAATCAATTTACAAACTAGTAGCATTTGGGGGATAGAGGAGATCAATCTAGCAGAGTATGGGAAAAGTAATAAAAAATAACCATACCTTTTGCCTCATTAATTCTATTATTGAAAATAGATCTTACAAATTCTATACGATAATTTTTTTTTGGAGGGGGGAAGGCAAGGCAATTGGGTTTAAGTGACTTGCCTGAGATCACACAGCTAGTAAGTGTCTGAGACTGGATTTGAACTCAGGTCCTCATGACTCCAGGGTTGTATTCCAATTTTCCCAGCAGTTTTTGTCAAATAGTGAGTTCTTGTCCCAGAAGGTGGAAACTTTGGGTTTATCAAACAAGAGATTACTACAGTTATTGATTATTGTGTCTTGGACCTACGCTATTCCAATGATCCTCTTCTCTATTTCTTAGCCAGTAGCAAGTAGTTTTAATGACTGCTACTTTATAATACATTTTTAGGTCTGATATGGCTAGGCCACCTGCCCTTGCATTTCTTTTCACTAATTACCTCGATATTCTGGACTTTTTGTTCTTCCAGATGAATTTTGTTATTATTTTTTCCAGCTTTATAAAGTAATTTTTTGGTAGTTCAATTGGTATGATACCGAATAAGTAAATTAATTCAGGTAGAATTGTCATTTTTATTTTATTAGCTCGCCTGATGAAAAACTGATAATTTTCCAATTATTTAGATCTGACTTTATTCATGTGAAAAGTTTTTGTAATTGTGTTCATATAGTCCCTGTGTTTGCAGGTAGACCCTAAATATTTTATATTGTCTACAGTTACTTTAAATGGAATTTCTCTTTTTATCTCTTGCTGCTGGGAAAAGTGCTATTTAATAAAAGAAATGTTTTCATAGAAGTTTTACGCATAATATAAAAACAAAAGGAAAAGCTGGAAAGAGCCTAAATGCCTAATAAGAGGAGAATAGTCAAGTAAATTGTAGTCATATACTATCATAATGTAAATATCAACAAGTATGACAAAGAAATTACGAAAGAATATTGGTAAATAAAACCAAGAGGGAATGAAAGCAGAAGCAGGAAAATGGAACACATTACAGCAAATAAAGTGAACAGAATGAGCAGATAAAGAAAAAATAATGAAAAGAGTTAGAAGAAGCTATTTAGCTGCAACAGGCTAAATGGTTCAGTGGACTTGGACTCAGGAAGACCTGAGTTCTAATCTTCCCTACACTGTTAAGCTATATAATCCTGGGCAAGTTACTTAAACTCTCTTCCTCAGGTTCCTTTTGTGTAAAAAGAGTAAGTGAATTTCATAGTCTCTAAGGTCTCTTTGTATGATCCTATGAAGTTTTAAATTGATTATTATTTACTGAATAGCACTGCTATTTCATATTCTTACTTTAAGGTCATGTGAGTAGAATGTTTTCTACTGCCTACAATAAAAGGAAAAAACAGCAAAAACCAAGCTTCTTATAAAGTATTTTTCTGTGCTTCAGTAGCCCTCAATAGACAAAAATTTCACAGTCTTAGATATAGATGCTTACCTTTCATTTCCCTCCCCCCAAGGGGTTTCTATTAAAATTTACAGAAGCATAGTCATGGAAGTAGTCTTAGTGATCATCTAATACAAGGATTCTTAGGGAATCTTTGAACTTGAATGGAAAAAAATATTTTTATAACTCGTTAAAATATAGTTTATCTCCTTCATAATCCCATTTAATATTATTTAAAATTTAATATCATTTTAATATTAATATAAACCATTATTATTTATTAAATTATATATTATATTATATACAATTAGATATTATAATTATAATAGTATTATTTACTACTAAGTAATATTAATATCATTTAATATTATTTAAAAATTTAAAGATTAATTTTATTAATAATTCACTTAATCATAATACTAAATTAATTAATTTTATTTTTAAATGCTGAGAAGGTATATGTAAGCTTCCCTAGACTGCCAGAGAGATTCACAAGGCAAAAAATGTTAAGAACACCTAATCCAATCCAATCCCCTCATTACACAAATGAGAAACCGAGGCCCATCATGTCAAAGTGTCACAAAGATAACCACAGAAGAACTAGGACTAGAATATGATTCTCCTGGCTCCCACCAGGCAGTTACAGTGAACATTTAAGTACCTACTATGCACTAGGCATTGACATACAAAGACAAAAGGCAGTTCCTTCTTTCAAGGAACTCATAGACAATACACTTTCCACAAAGACCCTCTATAGGTATGGGCTAAGCAATAATGGTATTATTAAGCAATAAGTATTAACTTAAGTGAAAGAATAGGTTCTCGAGTAGGACCCTCATGATTACAGTAACCATATTTTTGCCACCCTAAATATTATAAAGAAGATTCCCTTTATGTTTTCCCTCCCACTCAGTCATACTCTTTTCTTTGAAAAAAATATTTATTTCATTTTAAAAACTTTTTCCTTTGAAATAATAACTCGGAACATTCAGGCTCTGCAGTGTCTGTACTCATGATTTCAAATAATTAGTTGAACTTATGGTACTGGAGTTGTATTTCTTTAGGAAATTTGACTCTTCAACTAACACTTTATGACTGTCTCTGAAGAGAAGATGGTAGTGCATGGTGTCATAACCTTGGTAAGCATGTACCTCTGAAAGACGGAAAAAGAGATCTCTCAGTCTTGAAGGGAGGTAGCTAGAACTACTTCTGACCAAGGACTGGGGTTGCTCCTGGCAGGCAATTAAGAATCTTGGCTGAACTAATGTATAGTTGTGGAATGAGAAAGAAGACGTTGAGAATGAGTTAACTACATTAGATTAAATTATTCTCCCAGTTATTTTCAGAACACCAGTAACAACTTTAGGGCAGAATGTCAGATGGAACAAGCTCTCTAGTATCTCTTAAGCAATTACTTGAAGCATGGATAAGAAACATTTGGCCCCTGTTTCTTATCCAGGAAGGAGTGATGACATTTTCTTGTCACATAAGGGTGTGTCACTCTTAGATTTTTTATGTGGTGACATAAATCAAGAGAAGCTTTAATAACAGTCTGGGATTCTCTTCAGCCTACTGGTTTGGGGTTTTCTTTGGTTAGGGCTGAGGGAGGTGGGCAGTGTTAGTGATGACTGGTGAAATGTGGATATTTCTTGAGTTCCAAGATCTATTCCAAGGTTGCTGAATGAATCTGGAGGAAATATTCTTTTACTGTATTACTGTGTTCTTACTTCTAACATACATCTAACATACATCACAGAATCGCTTCTTATTGTTCTGATCCCTGGAATGGGCAAGATAGATTTAGGGTGTTCTAGAAAAGTCCTAAAGAATAGAGCATACTACATCTCCCATGCAACTACAACTCAACCTCATGTAAGACCTCCATGAAGTTTTCCCTGATTTCTCTGTCAATAAGGATCTTCCCCCACAGTTTTGAAAAGCACTTTGTTTTGTCCTCTTATAGAACTGGAGCTTTTGTGTCTTCATGAGATTGATTTGGTGGTAGAAAGTAAAGGACTGTTTCTTTGGCATCTACTTTTGGAATATGGGTGTTTCCAGTTGGATCCAGCTACACCCTTCCATTGGGTGGTTCTACTCCCTAATCACCATCCCCAACTCCACCCCCACAGAAAGCTTTCTACCAATTGTTTAGGAGGAGAGAGGAGTAAATGTAATGCAAACAGCAAAACAGCTATCTTTCTCACTTTTTTTGCCTAGAACAAACATACCAAGATCCAGTTTAGTTCTACCTCTGTGACAATTTATATTAATTTATATTAAAACCATATAATTATTTCTTAATTTGTCAAAACCTGTGGGCAGGAGAACACACGGCACTTTGGGACAGAATTGAACCTTGGTTGTTTTTGTAACTCTATATACCAAAATCAAACTTTGTTCTTATCTCTTGCAACCCCTGTTCACAAATAAGGAAAACCTACAGCATGAAAGCCATTAGGTTTGACCTTTTCCCAACTTTGGTGCTAGTTACAGCAGCAAGCAAACAACTTTAAAGAAGAGAAAGGTCTCTATTAAAACCTAAATTTTTGCATGTAGGATAAAAGGGGGAAAGCAGCATTTTACATGCTTCCTGAAACAAGGGAAAGTTCACCAACAATCAGACACTCCCCATGTTTAGCCTATAGCTGTCCCATCTTCCCTAGTGAACAAAAATGCTGGTTGTACCAGTGAAACCCTAGGCCACTTGCTACCTCTCGTCTCATTCACATTCATCAGCTTATGCTGATGACCTTTCTCTCTCCTATTATACCTACCACCACTTCCACTTCTACAGTGTTCAGTGAAAAAAAAAACACCTTCCTCTCTCCAAGGACTATTCCCACTATTCCAGAGGGGAAAGCTCTGTCCCAAATCGCTGGAGTTTTCGCAGCTACTGGAGCTATTGAAAGGCTGCTGTAGCCCCCACCAGCTTTGGCTCACTGAAAATGCATACCAGGAGCACCACCGAAGACAATGATCCTGATTCAGGCAGCTTAAGGTGTTAGGTCTCTGATATCTCACGTGGGGAGGAGACTCCTAAAGAGGGTCATTGATACTCCATGTGAGATGGACGGGTTGAACCGGTCCTCATCTAACAGGAGTGCACGTGATCACCTGCAGGCAGAATGAAAAGGCTGCACCTGCTTACAATAAGCAGGATAATCTCTCCACCTTCGGGGTGAGACACATTGGCTCACTGTGGCAAGGACATGGCCAGGGGAGGGGCCCTAAGGGACCCTGGAGAAAGGACTTAAATACAGGCTACTTGGAGGCAGGGGCAGTCCAGCCAATTCAGCGGAGCCAGGCCAGTCGAGTACAGCCAGGCCAGGCCAGGCCAGTCCAGCCACACTAAGATAGAGGATGAACTCTCAATAAAAGCTAGAAGCCAGTCCTGTGTCCTGAGTTTCTCTGTGCAGCTGTCTCTCCCGGAGTGGACCGGGAGCTGGGGACGCCCGAGGCCTGTTGAGGTGGATATAGGTAAGCCCTATACATCCTGACCCAAAAAGATATCCTCACCTGAATAAAAAACCACTAACATTAAGGCAATAGCACTTAGCCTCTAAATGATCACTTGGCCCCTCTGCACTCTGCAGGCCAGGAGCTCTGAAGCAGCCATGGGGAGGTAGCTGCAGGGCCACAGCTTCTGCTGCTTCCTTGCCTATTTCCTATTCCCACTAGGGCTCCTTCCAGGGTGGGAAAAAACCACTCTGTTTCCTTGAAACTAGCCTCCCAGAAATCCACACAGTTAAACTTGGATCACATCTCTCTGTCTTCAGAGATAATGGTTTGTAGTTTTTTAGTTCCTTACAAAATCAGCTATAATACTACTTGACATTTAGAATTATACAAATAAAAAGGGGGAGAGGAGCCAAGATGGCCACATAAAAGCAGGAAAACCCCACAGCTCACACATAGCCACCTCAAATAACCATAAAATATGACTTTAAACAAATTTTAGGGCTCCAAAACTCACACAAAATACAGAAAAATATATTTCCCACTCAAGGTAGCTCATCAGGAAGGGCTCATCACAGCATGCTGGAAGCCTTAACCAGCCCAGCCTGAAACTGCGGCTTGGCCCTGTGGTGGCCAGGAAAAGCCACAGCTGGAGACTGTATCAGTGGCAGCTGTGGCAGTTTCCAGAATTATCAAGCCATAAGAAACAAGGATAAAGTGAAAGGTCAGTAGAACTCAGATAAATTTGGGGGAGAAAAGCAGTTTGGCCAAACTGCCTCTCCAGCAAGGAAGCAGCAGAAGCTGTGGCCCTGCAGCTACCTCCCCAGGGCTGCTTCAGAGCTCCCGGCCTGCAGACTGTAGGGGGGCCAAGTGATCATTCACAGGCTAAGTGTTATTGCCTTAAGCTGCCTGGATCAGGATTGTGGTCTTGGGTGGTGCTCCTGGTGTGCGTTTTCAGTGAGCCAAAGCTGGTGGGGGCTGCAGCAGCCTACCAATAGCTCCAGTAGCTGCGAAAACTCCAGTGATTTGGGACAGAGTTTTCCCCTCTGGAAGCAGAGTTTCACCGAACTAAAAAGTCAAGATTCACTGGCAACATGAGCAGGCAAAGGAAACAAAGTAAGAACAGCAATCAAACTCTAGAATCCTTTTTTGGGGACAAAAAGGAGCAAAGCATGGAACAGGAGGAAGACAGCACAGCCAGAACTCCCACACCAAAGCTTCCAAGAAACATGTAGACTGCCTACAAGCCATAGATAAGCTTAAGAAGAATTTTGAAAACCAAATAATAGAAGTGTAGGAAAAATTGGGAAAAGAAATGAGAATGATGCAAGAAAATTATGAAAAGAGAGTCAACAACCTGACTGAAGAAAATAATACTTTAAAAGATAGATTAACTCAAATGGCAAAAGAGACACAAAAAGCCAATGAGGAGAAGAACGCCTTAAAAAGTCAAATTTGCCAGATGGAAAAAGAATCTCAAAAGCTTTCTGAAAAGAATAATTCCTTTAGAATTAGAGTGGAGCAAATCGAAGCAAATGACTATGAGAAATCAAGATACTATTAAACAGATCTAAACAAATGAAAAAATAGAAGGCAATATGAAATATCTCCTTGAAAAAA
>JAQQSW010015079.1:0-11967 GCA_028646575.1 Pseudocheirus occidentalis | reverse complement strand
TTTTGGGAAGGGGAGAGGGAGAAACACAAGGATAGTAGACAGTACTCAGCCTAGAGAATGTCTACATCCAAAATCATGGAGATAGCACAATCTGGCTGATAGGAAAGTCTAAGCTGTGAATACTCCTGTGCATGACTGAGCAGAGTAGTAATACAAATAAAGGAAAGAAGAACTGTGAAGGCAAAGTATCTGAAGGGAAATCATTGTGAAAACTGAAGTCCACAAGATTTGGTATTGAGAGGACTAGTAATCTGAGAAACAAGGTAGAATGCACTAGAACCCAATGGGTCTTCACCAGAAGACAGAGACAGATAACATGAATTCTAAAGTGAAGAGGATGCAGAGTGATGGAGGGACCGTGAGATGCAAAGAGAATTACCCCCTGGTTCAGTGTGTCATGGTACATGAGTGACAAAGCAACCAGAAATGAATGGGCTGGTTCGAGACATAGTTTCTCCTGGCATGAGGTAGGTTTCCATGAGCATGATAAGATGGAAAGAATGTCACAGGAAATGCTCTAAGATAAAAGGCATCAGCTTATGATGTAGAAGAGTCTTTAGAGGGCACAAGGGGGATTCTGAGAAGATGGTAGAACAGGTCAAGAAATTTCAAGCTCTCCAGATTTCCTCTACAAACAAGACAAAATAGCACCTCTGGGCAAAAGTAGAGCAGTAAAAATAAACAAGAGTAAGGGCAGAACAGTAGTCCTCTTGGAACAACAGGAGAAGATCTGAAGAAAACCTGTGAAGTGTAAACACCTCCAGGCTAGCTCCTCTGAAAGGATAAACCCTGAGGCTAGCTGTGTTTCGAGGCTGCCTCTGCCCTAGACACAGGAATTTTCACCTCCCAAGCAATGTGGGGAGTCTGGCATCTGAGCAGAGAAAGATTGATGGAACCTCCACCAGGCCCAGCCTTGATGCCCAGATGTGACCCTGGCTGAGAAGGAAACAGCACACAGCTGGCAAGTGCAGAAGCAGTGGGGCAGGGATGTTGCTGGCTATGGACACTTACAGGAGGGAAGAGTTCTTGGCTTCAGTTCCAGGCCAGAAGAGAGAAGTTAAGGAGAACTTGAGACCAGAGATACCATCCACCATACTCCAGGATTAGAGGTGATTACAACAAGTTGCTACAATTTTTTTAAACAAGCAGGCAAAGGTGAAAGAACTCAACCATAGAAAAGTACTTATACAAATAAAGAAGACCAGGATTCATCTTCAGAGTAGGATACTGAAGGACAAAAACCTCTCCCACCTCAAAGAGCAATGTCAAATAGTCTCCTGCCCAAAAAGAATTCATAGAAGAATTTTTAAAAGACTTTAAAAATCAAATGAGAGAAAGATTGAGGAATTTTTTAAAGATAAAAAATCAGTTAACATTATGAAAAGAAAGTTAATCAACTGGAAAAGGAAATCCATAATCTCAAGGAAGAAAACAACTCCTTGAAAATTAGAATTGGTCAAGGGGAAGCCACTGAAGCTATTAGAGACCAAGAAATAATAAAACAAAATATAAAAAATGAAAAAAATTGAATAGAATGTGAAATATCTAATAAGAAAAACAACTGATCTGGAGAACACATCAAGATGAGAAAATATAAGAATAATCAGATTACTGAAAGCTACAATCAGAAAAAGAATTTTGATAAAATAGTATAAGAAATAATTAAAGAAATTGTATTAGAAAAAGAGGGGAAAGTAGAAATTTTTTAAAAATCCATGATCACCACTTGAAAGAGATGCTATAAGGAATTGTCCACAGGAATATCATAGACCAAGGAGAAAATATTACAAGAAACAATTCAAATATGGCAGAGCCACAATTAGAATCACACAAGAACTAACAGCAGCTATACTAAAAGACCTCAGGTTTTAGAATACCATATATTAAAGAGCAAAAGAACTGTGGTTGAGGTAGAAAATATCATACCCAGTAAAGTTAAGCATAATCTTAAATGAACATTAATGGATATTCAATGAAGTGCCTTTAGGGATTTTATTGCAAAAAGATCTGCATTTGTAGCAACACTTTTTGTGTCTAGTAACAGAGGACTGGGGGAAAAACGTTAATGTCAATGAAATGGTGAATTACTAGGCCAGGGTTCTTAACTTTTTTTCTATGGCATTTATCCCTTTGGCAATCTGGTGAAATCTATGAACCCTTTTGGGGAATGTTTATACATGAATGAAACAGGATTATACAGGAAAACAATTATACTGAAATACAGTCAACAAGAATTTTTTTAAGTTCATGTATCCCAGGGTAAGAATATCACATGCAGATGAATATAGTGGAGAACTACTGAGTTATAAGAAATGACAAGTTTAAGGAATTCAAAGAATCATGAGATCTGCAAGCAGAATCAGGAGAAGAATATACATAATAACTACAAGTACTGAAAGGTAGTGAAATCCATCCAACCATACTGGACAACAATTAGGAATTCTGCTAAGTAACTTAGATGACCACACCCTTTGACCCAGAGAATCTACCAGTAAGCATATATCCTGTCAAAGTCAAGAAACAGAAAGTTCCCATATAACACTTCATCATATCAAATAACTGGAAATAAAGCAGATAGCCATCAACTGGAAAATGGCAAAACAAACTGTATTATATAAATGTAATGGATAATGATTGTGCTAGAATAAATAATGATATAAAGGTTATATAAAACCATGGGAAGTGCACTATTAATTGGTGTAAAGAGAATCAGGAAAAGCATATACATCTTTACTATAACAATGTAAAATTGAAAGAAGAAAAAAATTATTGCCAATTATTATTCCCAAAGAAGGGGCAAGAAAATGCATTGCCTTTCCTTTCTTAAAGAGATAAATAGGGTCTTTGGGTGTAGAGCTGAACTGTTAATTTTACTGAACTGCTTTATTTTTCTTCATTTTTATCCTTTGGTTTGTGAAAAGAAAGTGGAAGATTCCAAACTGAAGATAACATAAAAACAAAACGTATTGATAAGATGTTAAACGTAAAAAGAGGCAGCTGAACTCTGCCTGACTAATGACTAATTTGGGCCCCAGAAAAGAGCTGATAAAATACATTTTCCTAAATAGAAAGTGGGAGACTATAGAATTGCAAAGTTTCATATGCAGTAAGATGTGGTTGTCTGGATTTAACTGGCCTTTTACATGCTACGAGACAAAATTCAAAATGGGGACATGGATAGTATAAAGAAATGAATTGTAATATAAAACAGAATGAATCAATAAGACTTTTTAAAATATAAAACAAAGTCCAAGTTGATTGACGGTTTCTGGATGGCTATTTTGGACTCCTAGACAACTCCTCCTCTTCCTGTTAATAAGAATTGTTTCATCTTTTTCTATTCATCATTTCATTCTTGAAAGTTTTCTATTCTACTGGAGCTGTCTTATCTAGAATTTTAGTTCAAAGAATCCTACCTATTCATTCTCTGAACTCTTTTAAATCTCTCAAAAAATCTAGGATTCATGTTAGACTATGACTTTCTTTCTCTATCACAACTTATAAGATGAACTAGTACTGTCCCCCATAAGATTCCTATCATTTGCACCCCATTAGTTACTCCTGGTCTGTGAGACTCATGTGAAGGATAGGTTCCTCCATTTTTTGAAGAATAAAATTACTTTAATGTTAGCCAAATTATTAGTGTCTATACTTTCAGCAAAAGTTGACAAGATAATTGCAGTTTCCCATCAATACCGTATTATGTCTCTCTGCTGGGCTTATGATCTATTTTCTGAATTCTTCACCTATTTCCTCTTTCTATACAGGTGGTCTGTAGCATATTCTGACCACAATATAGCTTCTCTTTTTATCTCCTTTGATATTCATCCAAATGTTCTAAACCAGTGGTTCCTATTTAGTGGTTTATGAACTAAAAATTCACCCAAGGAAATTCACAATGATTGGTCAAGGGGTTTGTGCTAAAAATTCTTCAATAACACTTAAAGTAGTAAATAGTTACCTAGCTGTATTACAAGTATATTTTTCTTCTATAACAGAAGCATGCAAATCATTTAAACATTATAGATTTATTTCTGCAATGATTCAAAACCATTATGATCATAATAAGCACAGTGATCTTGGCGTTCATGCAGCAATCACATCAAACTCTAACCACTTCTAATTAAGTGCAGCATATTCTTGCAGCTTACCAACGTTTCGTCAAATTGTTTACAAATTGCCAGAAGTGTTTAATATTCAAGCACAAATTGATTTCTATCTGGTGGTTAGACATATGCACATACCCTCATTTGCTGCTCACTAGAGTAGTTCCCTTGTTACCTTCTATTACTCTATAAACATATTTCATCCACTGTGTACTCACATGAGCAAGATGCTACAAGTTTTTGCACTCTTGCAATACAAATATCAGACTATTTGAAAACATAATTGCTAAGCATGTGCAATGAATTAAGATACAATTTACCTTACCTGTTATACATCCTTTATCAACATGTTTATAGACATCTGTGACCCTGAATTTTAGTGCTGTTGGCTCCTTTTTCTTTGATTTTTGTCTCCTGGTAAGTTTTTGGTCATCTATCCATACTGTTACTCTTCTGGTGACAGTGAAGCTACAAGCAGTTTTCTCTCCCTTACTTTTTAGTTTAAAGATCTACAAATAGATTTTCAATTCCCTAGTAAAATGCATCCTTTCCAGTCTTTGTATGGCTCACATTATCCCTGAACAGGAGCCTATCATTCTTTCTTTTATTTTAAGTTATGGTCTAAAAATCCAAATGCCATTTTTCAGACACTATCTTCTTAACAAGGAGTTCACTGCCAGAATCTGCCTTTTTTCTTTCAAAGACCTTACCTTCAAGCAATAATTTAAAAGAAAAATACCTAAGTGCCTTCAGGTCTTCAGGTCAGTTAATTTTTTTGTCCAGTCCTTCAATGTTTTCTACAACAACTGTACCAATGTGTTTGAATGAATGAAAAATCATTATTAAATGCTTACCAATGGTCAAACACTTTATGAAACTCTGGAAATACAAATACAAAACAACAACAACACAGTACCTGCCATTAAAGATCTTACATTCTAATGTGAAGAGAAAACACATAAAGAAGGGAGGTATCTAGGAAGGTTGTTCTGGTCTGAAGTCACAGAGTTGGTGGGTGAAACAAAAGCAAAGTTAATAGGGTTCTCAGGGCAAGAAATTCCAGGCATGCATCACAGCAGAGCTGGGAAGAGGCCAGGTGAAAAATCATGGGTCAAAGGAGAAACTGGAGCTGAATGGTCATTTATTGAAGTCTGATTTGGAGAGTAATATAGGAGTGGTGATGAAGATCAGAAGATATGGGCAATGATCATATTACCATAGATTTGTAATTTAAAGGAACTTCCAAAGTGATCTAGTCTAACTCTATTACAGATAAGGAACATAAAACCCAGACAATTAAATAACTTGCTCAAGGGGACACTGATAGTAAACAGCAACACTGGAATCAAATTCTTGTCCTCAGATTATACCCAATGTTCTGAATGGGGCACCATGTAGCTTCCATTCAAAGATTTTCCCAGAATTATGGGCTATAATCTAGAAAGCAAAGAACGTTTCTAAAGGGTGAGCTGGATACTTCACACATAGTGAAACAGTAACCAAGAGTTTTCCTCAAGATGACCAAGTGAGTTGGATGCAGAAACAGCCTAGCTCATACACTGCTCCTCTAGAAAGGATAAAAACAAAGCACTAGGCAAAGGAATGATCAAGCAATCTAAAGAGAAACTACAATAAGTAAATTTTGCCATCCCATTTCCAGACAAAGAGACAGTCAAAAGACTAAGTGTTAGGGGGAGAGGGGAAGGCTAAGCAAGGAAGTATAGTCCACAAAAGCCTTCCAGGCCAAGGAAAAATATAAGCCAGCAAAACCTAGAGCCTGAGCTGGGGAAAGGGAGACAGGGACCTGGACCAGGACACTTGGAGTTTGCCACTATGATCCCAAACTAGGACTTAGAAGCCTACAGGACTTAGAGTATCTTGGGAGTGACTACCCTGGATAATACTGCTCCAGTGCAAAGCAATCCACATTGACTCTCCTGAGTATATGGCTTAAACTGTGCAAGTGAATTGCCCAAGGATAGACCTCCCTTGCACAAACTTCATCTGCCAAAACTACCTGGTATAAAGTGCCCAAAAGAGCACCTTGTGCAGAGCCAGCCACTCTTGACATTCATGAAGAACATGGTGCTTATTATCCAGAAAGCAGGTAATATAACCTAGAATTAAAGGAGACCTCACAATTCCTTCTAGAACTATTCATAGACTAGACTTGACATAAAGTCAAATTTCAGGAAATAAGGCTACAAAAATGAGCTAATAAAAGAAAATGTCAACAATAGACATGTATTATAGATCCAGGGATGCTAGGTATACAGATTCAAAAAAGAAAAAAATGAATTCAACTATAAGAAAGGACACCTAGGTGGCATAATAGATTGAGCACTGGGACTGGAATCAAGAAGACACATCTTCATGAGTTCAAATCCATCCTCGGATACTTACTAGCTGCGTGGGCAAATCACTTAACCCTGGGCAAATCACTTAACCCTGTTTGCCTTATTCTTCACATATAAAATGAACTACAGAAGGAAATGTCAAACCACTCTAGTGTCTTTACCAAGAACACTCCAAAATGGGGTCACAAAGAGTCAGACACAATTGAAATGACTAAACAACAATAAAATATAAGAAAAACTCTAAAGGAAGTCATAAATTTGCTAACAGAATTCCAGAAAGAAACAAAGCAAGATTTTTTTAAATGTCATATAAATTAAATGAGACTCTGGAGGAAAGAATTAGAAAAGGAATAAACATCTTAGTTTGTTACTCCAGTAACAAATTCCTCAAAAATTCAACCAGATGAGAGAGAGATCAGTGATGCCATGAGACAACAAGAAATAGAAGAACAAAGTCAAAAGACTGAAAAAAATCAGAAAATGTAAGGTATCTCTTTTTTTTAATGACCTGAAAAAAGGTCAGGGGAGGAAAATGTAACAAACATTAGATTATCTGAAACTTTCAATCATAAAACCCTACAAATTATATTTCAAAAAATTATAAATAAACATTGCCCAGACCCTTTAGCATGGCAGAGTGACTCATAAAAAGAATTCATTGCTCACCTCCTCAAAGAAATTCCAAAATGAAAAATCTCAGAAAATTCAAAATCAAAATGAGAGCTTCCAAGTAAGGAAAAAAAATTATCAGCAGCATCCCTCCCCCAAAAAAGAGTTCAAGTACCAAGAATCATAGTCCGAATGATACAAGACACTTTTTGCCAAATGGCAGCACTCCACTGGAATTTTTTTCTTATTTTTCCATCATGTTATCATGCCTCAGGAACTCATCAGTGAGAAATCTCATCATCCTACAAGATCTAATTAGCCTTGGTACTCATACCTCATCAGTACCCTATGCTTCTCTGATTTGGAGGGTACAGTCATGAACTCTGAAATCTCCCTTTAAAGAGTAGATCCATCATCTGAACTGCTTTAAATTTTTCTATTATGTCCCTGCCTCTCCCACAGGCCTCTATCCTTCCACTTTTCAGCTTCCTTTTGTCTTATCTTCCTTCATTACATTGTAAGCTCCCAGAAGGCAGAGACTGTCTTTCTTTTTGTGCATTTGTAATTATATTCCTAGTATCGCAAGTATATGCTTAATAATGTCTATTAACTGACTGACTTGGAAGCTATCCCTGCCAGGTGAGAGAATTTAGAATATTATATATGATATGATATGTGATACATTCCAGAAGACAAATGATACAACCAATAAATGCTTACAACAAACGAAGCTAAATATAATCTTACAGGGGTGAGATGAATCTAAATAAATAGAGGACTTCCAAATTGTCTTGATGGAGACGTTGGAACTTAGAGAAAATTTAGAAATACAAATGCAAGTGTCAAGAGAAACACAAGAAGAGAAATGCATTGAGCAATTAGGGACTATATGATGAGGAAATGGATTTATATTCTAACAGGAAGAAAAGAATTATGTGTTCCCTTAGAACCACAATGTCTTCAAAGATCATAGAAGGAGTAAATAAGGCGGAGAACACGAGAGAAGTTTTGTTCTATTTTAATGAACTCAAGAGGAAAATGCAAAATGACAGAAAAAGGAATACACTAAGGAAAAAAGAGGGAAGATAGGAATAAAACTTACCATAGCACATAATTAATGTGCATGAAAAGATAACACATAAACCTCATTTTCATCTAAACCAGAAAAAAGAAAGTTTAAATACACATACAAGCACATACACATATATACAGAAAAACAAAATACAGATTTTTGGTTTGGAAATGCATTGAATTTAATAGGGAATCAGATGGAGACAGGAAGAGGAAATAGAGGAATTGATAGGGAGTGGTTTCATGGAGTAATTAATTTAAAGAAGCTCTGTCTTCAGAAAATGGAACTCAAAGGAAGGGAGAAAGTAAAGAAAGAAATTTGATAACCTGCAATAAGCAACTGGGTGAGGAGAAGAGAAGTAGTAGAATGGATCCAGGCTGCATCAAATATAGTATGTAGTATACTCCTCTCCAAACACTTTCTTCTTAGTAAAAAGAGGGTCTGGGGGAAAAAAGGACAAAGTATAACAGGATTTAATAGGAGAAAATACACAATTAAAATCATAACTGCAAATATGATTGGGGCTAAACTCATCTAAAAATGGAGAAGGATAGTATAATAGAGTGGAAAGAAGAACAAAACAATAAATTGTTTACAAGAAATACACTTGAAATAGAAAGATCATCAGTTTATAGGAAGAAATAAATGGTAAAACTATAATTCTTGGGGACTTGAATATACTCCTATCAGAACTGAACTAGTCAAACCAAAACATAAACAAGAAATAAGATAAAGAGCTGAAAAGAATTTTAGAAAAGTTATATATGATAGATCTCTAGTAATTACAGAATGGTAATAGGAGGGGGTTGTACATATTTCTCACTTGCACATAGTATACCTACAAAAACTTGCCATGTACTTGGCTAGTTTAAATCTCACCAACAACTAAAGACACAATATTAGATATACATACTTTGCCAATCACAATGCAAAACATATTTAATAATTGGTGTCTTTTTAAAAAAGATTAAAATGAATTTGAAACTAAATAACTTAATCCTAAAGAAATAGTATATCAAGGAACAAATCATAGAAATAAGAGAATTTTATTAGACAAAAGAAACAAACATTTATTAAGTGTCTGCTATGTATCAGGCACTATGTTAAATGCTTTATAAATTTATCTCACAACAACACCCAAAAGCAGATGGCCTTATTATCTTCAGTTGTACAGTTGAGGAAAATTCAGACAGAAATTGAGTACTCAGAATCACACAGATAGTTCTTTGAGATTCTTTGAAGCTGGATTTAAAATCAAGTCTTCCTGACTCCAGGCCCAGCTCTATTCAATGTGCTACCTAGGTACTTCAAAAATGAGATAAGATACCCACACTTTTAAGATGAAGCCACAAAGTCTTGGGCGGGGGGGCAGAACTGATTCCTCTAAATACTTCTAACAACCAAAAAAATATAAGAAAAAGATCAACAAACTGGGCATAACTCTGGAAAATTAACAAACTCTAAAATCTCTGTTACAGATTTAAAACCACTAATGTGAATTGTCTGAAAATTAAAGAATAATTTAAAATAGAAAAGAAAAAATTGAATTAAGACTAGAAGCTGGGGTTTTTTTTGGTTGTTGGTTTTTCTTTTTTGCAGAAAATAAAACAATGTAACTTGCAAACAATTAGTTAATCTCATCTACAAAAGAGAGTGGAAAACTAAAGTGCTAATACCAAAAATGAAAAAGAAAAACTCATGAACAAATTACTTTAAAATACTGGAAATTATTTGGGTAATTGTCACTGGAATATAAATAGATGAATATGCAAACATAAAATACCCAGATTTATAGAATTTAAGTAACCAAACATAAAAAGAAATTGAAGAAGTCATAAATTCAAAAATGAAAACAAAAAACAGAATCTGATTCATTTTCAGTGAATTTGATGAAACATTCAAAGAACAAGTAACTTTAATACCAATTAATGCATTTACAAAAATAGGAAGAGACATTATCAATTGTCATCTTTAATACAAATATCATTTTTATACCTAAACCCAGGAGAGAAAGAAACTATAGACCACTATTCTGAATAAATTCTGATACAAAAATCTGAATAAAATATTAGCAATCAGAAACACATCAAAAAGATTATGTACTATGACTAGCTAGCATGTATATAAGGTTGGTTCCATTTTATGCAACCTAAAAACATAATAGACCATATTATTAACAAAAACATTCAAAATTCCATTAATATTTCAATAGATACAAAATAGGTTTTTGACAAAATACAATGCCTACTTATTCAAAAAATAAAAATAAAAAGCACTACAAAGAAATGGATCTCTACTTAATATGGTAAATAGCATCTGTCTAAAACTAAGAGTATGTGTAATCAAGTATATGAAGTATAATTCTTGGGGATTTTAATACAGTCTTATCAGAATTGAACAAATCTAACCAAATCATAAACATGAAATAAGATGAAGAGCTGAAGAGAATTTTAGAAGTTATATATGATAGATCTCTAATGATTACTGAATGAGAGTAGAAACTAGAAGCTTTTCCAGTTAAATAAGTGATAAAGTGATGTCCATTATTATTTAGCTTAATTCTAGAAATACTAGGTATAGCATTAACATAAGAAAAATAATGATAATAAAAGAGAAAATTAAAAAATCACTTTTGAAGATATGATAGTGTATATAGAGAATTAACTAAAAACAAATGTAAGCAATTAAAAACTGCAGCAAAGTAGAATATGAAATGAATGCACATAGATTTCTACATATCCCCAACAAAATCCAGCAGGAAGAGACAGAGAAATTTCATTCAAAATATTTAAGAGTTCACTTATCAAGACATAAACAACACCTTAAAAACCCTCTCTTTATGTTGTATATATTTCCCTTGAGAATCATGACCTTTTCTTTCCTAGATGGATTCTATCTTTACAAGCTTCCATATAATGATAGAACCTTACTTTAGGCTCTCATCGCCTCTCTCTTTATTAATGTAACAATATTTTAAGTGGTTCCCTTGCCTACATATGATTAGTTTGTTTATATACATATATGATTATGTATATATATGTATATATGTGTGTATATATGTGACTATATGTGCATATGTGTGTATAGAAGATTATTAGATATGAGACAGGGAAACCAATTAGGAGGATACATCCATGCCTATGTTGTGTGTGTATATCACATATATACATATATATTTATATATACATACACTCATATGGAATTGGGAAGGAATGTGAACCTGAAATACCAGATCTTAAACTATACTACAATGTATTGATTACCAAAATTATTTGGTACTGACTAAAAAATAGAAGACTAGATCCATGGAACAGATTAGGTACACAATGTTAAAAAAGCAAACAAACATAATGATAATGATTGATAAACCCAAACACTACAACTACTTTGGTAAAGATTCATTATTCCATAAAACCTGCTCAGCAAAATTAAACTCTGGTAACATTTGGGCACAGGCAAACACTCAACATCATAAATCACAGTATATTCCAAATGGAAACATGGCCTAGCACATGCCCCTGCATGCTCACATACCACGATGTCTCTTGGACATCACTTCAACCTCTTCCTGAATCCCTTGACTCTTAAACACAAGATTTTGCCTTACTTGTTGAGGCCCAAGTTTCCATTCCACTTATCAGGTCACTCTTTGCCATGCCTTCTCTCTAAGACCGTCACCATTTATCTCCTCCCTACTGGTTACCTAGATTCCGCCTGCTTTGTGCTATGGTGCATGTTTCTCCTCTCCCTCTCCCAGTTTCCCTTTATGTATTGTCTTCCTCTATAAGAATGCAAGTTCTCAGAGAGCAGGAACTGTCTTGCT
>JAQQSW010015078.1:0-11967 GCA_028646575.1 Pseudocheirus occidentalis | reverse complement strand
AAGACACTTGAAGAATGCCTAGAAGCTATACATCAACTGAAAAAGGACTTTGAAAATCAAATAAGAGAAGTGGAGGAAAAATTGGGAAGAGAAATGAGAATGATGCAAGAAAACCATGAAAAGAGAGTCAACCCTAGTCTAAGGGATTCTACTTTCTAAAAGACTTAAGTAAATAATAATAATAATAAAGCCTATGAGCTTTATATTAAAATAGTCCAGCAGAACCTACTCTTCCCATGAGGAACAGATGCTGTCAGAAGCCAGAAACGGAGAGAAGTTCAACAACCACATGCCCAGTAGAGTTGCTGCTAGCAGCAGTCAGAAGTGAACACAGAACCAGTAATAGTGTTCCTTCACTTGGTCATTGGTCACTTGAGACCAGCAGGGAGCAATGCCTCGTAGAGTATATGTATCCATGAGAGACTATGGATCGAGGGGGGTGTTATCATTCAGCAGAGACTTTGTTGTCCTTCCTTCTTTTGGAAGAAGACCAATGATACCACAGGCTGATGTCTTGACTTGTACATGAATCAGGTTTAAGTGAAGCAGAGTTGCACAAAGTGGTCAGCCTCACTCTCTCTTCCAGAGGCATCGAAGTCCAGACAAAAGGCAAGTCAACTGGTGATGGTCCAGGATGTAGTGGATAATCTTGGTATCTTTGGTATCTCACTCTAAGTACTCCACAGAACCTGCTTCAACTTTCTTCACGGCTGTTGGAACAAATTGTTCTCATCTACCTATTCTGCCAGGGAAAGTCTTCACATGCTTGGGGGTGAATATCACCCTAAATCACCAACTGGTTTAATGCTTGTTGGTTACCCTCAACCCTACTTAGGTGGTTTTACCAGAGTGTGGTTGCTGTGCATGCTATAACTTCTTGGAGTCATAGTTAAGAGTTGGGTGAAGGTGGATGAACAGTCCTGAAAAGGGCTCAGCAGCCCCTCACATCCAAGGCTCTCTCAACATACCATACAACAGAGACTACTCACCACTTGGAACTAGGGAGTAGCACAGTATCATCAACAGAAAACATCAGGAGCCATGTAGCATTACTGACACAACCAGTCCCTTCATGGGTGAACTACGGGCACACATGTTCTCTCCAGGTGTGTACATTTTCAGTGTTCATTTTGTGTGACCACTATAAATGCTAGGAAATGTTTTATTGCCACTTTTCATTAAATTCACTATGCTATTTCATTAAATGCCTTTGTTTATTTGTTTAATTGTGTCATCTGGCTTAATGGTAAAGATAAACCAATCAGTGGGAGCTCATGAATTTTGAGCATATGCAGATGTACAGACTACCTCAACCCTAGTGTTGTATGATCTTAAAGGCAATTAGCTGGCTCAGTGGATAGAGCATTGGGCTTGGAATTTGGAAGACTGAGTTCAGATTCAGCCTTAGATACTTATTAACTGTGTGACCCTGGGTAAATCACTTAATCTCAGTTTCTTCATATGTAAAAATGGGAATAATAATAGAACCTACTTACAGGTTCTATCATTGTGAGGATCAAGTGAGTTAATATTTGTAAAAACACTTGGCACAGTACTTGGCATGTAGCAGACACCAAAAAATGTGAGCTATTATCTGGGGAAATTTATGTGCTGCCTGGAGAGAAGATGCCCCAAAATGCTTTAATTATTTGGTTTTAGTCCTAAAGTCCATTTTTGGCCCCATGCTCCTCAGGCATTTTACAGCTTGCTAGTGATACTGGTTATTACCCATATATTTATTTGTTGTGGTATCTGTTATGCTACATTTTTATACCGGAGGAAGAAAGAAAGAAAGAAAAGAGGAAAGTAATGTGATTAAAAGAAATATTTCCTTCTTTTCTGTCAATCCTGCCTTTAACTGTCTTCTACTTTCTGTCTTTTGTCTCAACCATCAAAGCTGTTAATGCCTTGAACTCTCTATGAGCTGCAGAATGCTAAAAATGTCCACTTGAAAACCTTAATCAGTTGGAAAGTTGGTAAATTATACCTTCATGTTATCCATATTGAGTACCCATTACTCCTGGACATAGCACATTAACTGACTCATTAGCTATTTCCAACCATATGGACTTGGGTTTGGGTGGGTCACTTTGATAATATCCTGAGGTGAGCTTCCTAATTATTGCAATTATGTGATCTCAATCATGGGGCCAGTCACACAAAATAGTGTCAATGCCTTTAAAATGGGTGTCAATGCACCCAGACAATGACTGAGATGAGCAACATGCTCTTTGGTTGTCATAAATCCCTTGATACCCAAAAAGTAATTACTTGAAAAGTTCTGAGAACCTGCTAGAAAGAGTCTGAGAACTGAGTAAGCATGAATTGCAGAAGATGCTGGCAACCAGGAAGAAATTTCTCTGAGTTGATGCTTTTTAGTCTGAGACATTATATCTCTCATGTAAATTTTGCAATGATATTTTAAGACACAAAATAGAAGGAAAACAAGAGAAAAGAGCAAGTGCCAAAAAAAAAATATCACATTTTTACTGCAAAATCTGTGACGGTGTCACAGGACAGCAATGTAAAAGGCTACAAATTTCTTATATACTACCAAAAAAAAATACCCAAACCCTAAAGTATCTTACAAAACAAAAAATGCCCATCCATGATAGCAAATACATTCTTGCCAATCTTGCCCACTACACAGTTTTCTCCAATTTGTTAAATGTTCAAAAATGCTAAGTGAAGGGCAATATGTCTAAGTTGTGATGGTTACATTGGTCATTTTCAAAGGTGAAATGAAAGAGAGTTTGTCTCTAAGTTACCTATCTCCTTTCATTAAATTCCTAGATTCTCATTTAGCTAATCAAGATAAAGCAGGAGAAAATTAGAGATTTCATCCTCTAAGAAGATTGTTACTCCAGAGGGATATTATCCAGGCCAATCAAGCCTAATCATTAGAAAATTCTACCAGAGGAAAAAAGCAGGTGAAAGCAACTAAGGAAGCATTTAAAAAGAGTTTTCTGAGCAAAGAAGTCTTTGGGAGTGTTGGCATACTTAGGTGCCTTACAGATTTCCATGAGTCTATTAAACAAAAAAGTTTCCATGAAGACAAGAACGGTTTATCATCTCAGGATTGTTGCTTGATGCTGGATGATTAAGGGGAGCCAAAAATCTGAGAAACAGCAATAGACCAAAGTGCTGGGTGTGGTAACAGATGAGTTCATCCAAGAGGTGAGAGGTGCTCACTAGGTGTTTAAAGTCAGGGGTTGTCTAAAGTACAGGTTTTGCTTAGTTCTACTCAAACTTGTCAAAGCCTTCTGGGCTTCCTCTCTACAGGAGGAAACCTATGATGAATAGGAAGTTAATAGAAGAGTTTCTTGTTATCCTTTTGTGGGAAGGGTTAAATTAGGAGACTTAAAAGACCAGAAGGAAAGTGAAATCTCACTTTTCATTTCACAATTCTTTTAGAGTACTTCTAACTACTTGTTGAGTTTTTCAGCCACTACAAAAATATTCTTCAGTTCTTAACTTCTTTGATGTTTAGTATCACTTGAAAAGTGACAGAGATAGATGGGCATTCCTACGAACAATGGATCTGAAAATGGAAGGAAGGCCCTGGTTCAAAGTTAAACTCTACTGCTTATTAACTTGGGCATATTACTTTCCTTTTCTGGGTCTCTCAATATCCTGATCTTATTTCCTGAGAGGATTGGACTGGATGGTCTGTAATTCCCTTTCCAGCTTTAGATTCTGAGATCCCTTGAGCTAAAATTTGGGCCTTGCCTATACCTGACTCAGCATTCTTTGTCCCTTGTTTAATCTTTGATTAACTTTAATCCTCAACCAACTGCCACCTAGAGCCTAGTGATGCAAACCTACCTTTCATGGAAGAGATTTCCCTGTTCTGAAGAAATGGGGTTCAAAATCATGAAGCTCTTTTTGAAATCCAAAGCCATTCTGCTTTGAAATCTAAGTGAACTGCTAGACTAAGTCACGGGTTATAATCTACAGCAGTGAGTTCATCTGAAATGGAAACACGTCTCTGCTGCTATATATTGACTTAGAAAACCACAAATTAAATCATCTATGTTATATTGTATTTTACTTATTTTGTTAAATATTTTCCAATTACATTTTAATTCAGTTCCCCACTGAGTATTGGAGGACCCATTCCATAAGCTGACAGTGTTCTTGACAGTTCTGGTCTACAACTAAGTGCTAGCCGCAGGACATCCAGCATCTAGTGTACTGCCAAAATCTGTGGGTGCCAAACAAAATTACTAAATATTAAGCTATCTAGGGACTTCATGAAAAGTCCTTATTTTTATATTTGGGTGCTTGGTATTATCTGATGTTTCTAATAAATAGCATCTTCCTACATCAGAAAACTGGGGAAAAGTCATAGGAGAGAAGAGGGAAGGAAGCGGGAGGAAATAGAACACTAAATGAGAGAGAAGGCAGTGCCTTGGTCTTTTGGATACATTCCTTTCAAAGGGCTTGGAGGTGGAAACCTATTGATAGTTTAAGAAGTCTATGACCCCAGGGCATCTTCCCAGGTGATGCTACTTTGCTGACCTACTTGAGAACAACAGGTATAAATAAGAGTCAAGATTGAGGCCTAGAATTGAGATTTTGTTGCTGCCTAAAGTTCTAATTATGAATGGCTCACCTCTTTATTAGTCAGGCCATTTGTTGGTTAGGGGAAAGTGTATGTGGGTAGGGGTGGAAAATATTCTTTTCAATATCTACTTAGTGATTTGCTTAAAATTCAAGCACCATTCAGTCCAGATGAAAGAGAACTGAATCAGAAAGCCAACTGCAATCAGCGGTAGTACTGAGCCACAATTGGCATGAATGGATCATTTGCCTCCAGGTAGAAAATCTTGGTTCTAGTTGCTTCTACTTCTGCCTCTACTCCTAACTAGCTTTGATTTTGGAGTCCCAGTTCCAAAAATGAGGTCACTGTAGTAGGTGATTTCTATGGTCATCAAACTCTCATCATTCCTCCATGAATAAAATAATCTTCATTTTTTCTCATTTGTTAAGTGCTAAGAACCAGAAAATTAATCCATGACACTTTAATGAAAAACATGGATCTTATATGGAACCAGTGAGCGTTACATGGTGAAAATTCTCTCCTGTACTGTTTCAAGGGAAGCAATGGCCATGAACGTAGGTAATGAGGAGCCCAGGTGTCTCAAGATGACTGACCCTGGAATTTACCAAGATGAAACCGACCAAAAGTGGGTGACTTTTATAAAATATGTAAGTAACTGTTAGAGTCAATTTTAACTCAGAATGTTTCTCCTAGGTACTTACCTGGCCTGGGCCATAAAGGAAAGTGAAGATGAGAGGTAGAGCAGGGAGGTAGAGATATGGGTTAGTGATTTTAAGTCCAAGGACAGTCCTGCTATGGAAACTGGAAGGTGGGAGGGGGGGATAGAAGGAAGGTTTTGACTCTTTGGAACTCTCCAATATACTTCAGGTATTGCTTTAGAGGTAAGGATATAGGGATCTATCTATACTGCATGGGTGAGTATGGCATGCCAGCCTAGGGCAGACATAGGTGTGAATTTCTAGTGGTAAGGTCAGCAGCAGGTGGGCAGATTTCATAGAAGTAAGACAGAAACAAGGATAATACCTCTCCAGATCTTGGAGACTGTATCTATCTATATTAAATTTTGATGGAGAGAATTTGGATAGAGCTAGATCCTTCACATCATTTTAATTCCATCTTTCTGGCAGTATGTGGCTTATTACCAATGAAGCTATGTTGACTTGTAGGGATCACCCCTTCCATTTCTTAATACTCATAAGCCAACTCCTCCAATAATGTGCTCTAGATAGAGATGTTAAACTTGCAGTCGCAGGTTAGATGACAAGGCCCAGTTGTCTAAAGAGAATATAAGCAAGGAGGGTGATAAAAGTCATATATTTTTTGACCAAAACTATTTGATTGAATGTATATCCCTTTCTGCAATAATGTTTCTGAAGTAGTTTCTATAATTGTCTTTTTAAAAAAATTACTTGAATCAAGTAGTTGGGATTTAAAGAACCCTTCATCATGTCCTTTCTTAAGAGAGATTGATCTTATGAAACACACATCTGAGTTTTAATGTTATCACCATTCTCTCTTGGCAGTCCCTACCACCCCTAACTGCTGCCCTACTATAGTACAGGGAGTTAATACCAAAATGCTTCTTGGAAGGAGAGGGTGCTTCTCCAATTGTGTACCACATTAGATTAGGAGCCCCTGTACAAGTGTCCTGCTCTCTCTGTTTAATCCAATGGTGTCAGTAGACAGTAAGTGTGGCTAACTGATCATCTAATCTATTGCCACAGATGAATGGCTTCCGGAAGATTCTCTTTTGGAAAACAGATGTGATTCCTGTTAGCTATTATGATCCAATTTCTGTTGGCTATGATGGTCCACGTTCCATTGGCTTGAATAGGGTACCCCAGTGTCTCACTCTAGACACAGAGCACATGAAATATATTGATGAAGAGGGTGTCATGTGGAATATTATATATTTTGGAAATGTAAGTATTGTTTCTCTTTTTTATTGCTCACACAAATTCAGGATAATACAGAAATTTTGCTTTTCTTATAGGGATTTGGAATAACAACACTTGTGATACAGACTGTGCAGACTGAAGAATCTAAATCTACTAAAAGTTTTAGATGAAACTGTGTGCTACTTGCTATTTAAAACAAACAAAATACTGTACCCCATCATAAGATTTTCCCCAAATATTTTTCTCTAAATAAAAGCTAATCAGCTGTTCTTTTCCTTCTCACCAAGTCCCTAAAATCCCCTATAAGAAGATGTTCGGTTCTATAACTTTTTGAGCACTCAAAATATGAATGAAATGGATGGAAAAACTGTTTTAGTATTAGACTAGAGCAAGTCACTATTCTTTTAATTCCCTCCCAGTCCCTATATATATATCACTGGCCTCTACCAGATCACTGACTATGGAGTCAGAAGACCTGAGTTTGAATTCTGCTTCTGATTACTTGCTGTTTTCCTTTGTTCTGGAAGAGGACCACAACATCAGGAGGTGATACTATGACATGAAAGTGAATTGGATTTAAGTGAGTCGGGGCTGTGCAAAGTTAATAGTCTCACTTTTACCTCCCAAACCATCTGCGTCCAGAGACCAGATATAGATCAGAATTGACTGTAGATGTCCCTGGATGCATTGGGAGACCTTGGCCTTTTCAGGCTAAGGTCTTTAATGGGTCTGTTTGACTGAGGTAAAGCCCATTCAGTGATTAAGGCTTAATAAGACATGAGACAGTGAATGACCATTTAAAAAATTGTTCTGGCTGGGGAAGACCCTCAAGGTTTCTGGCCAAAACAATTGCTCTTCATACTCACTCTAAGCCAAGCAGGTGCAAACAATGACTGTTTCATGGTAAGTCAGAATCATGGAATAGCCATCGCTTCAGTCACAGTGAAACCTGTCAAAGACCTTAGCTTGAAAAGGTCAAGGTCTCCCACTGCATCCTGGGCCATCTCTAGTCATTCTGACATATCTGACCACTGGACCCATATGACTCTGGAGGAGAAAGTGAGGCTGGTGACTTTGCACAGCCCTCCCTCACTTAAATTCAATTCACTTGCTTGTCATGACATCACCTCCCCAATGTTATAGAGAACAAAGGACAAACAGTAAACTGAGTAGAAAAGGAACTGTCCCCTGAGGACCAACTGAAACTGGTCAGTTGGGCTACATGGCTTTGCTTCCCTCTTTCCACAGGGAATGTAAACTTTAATCTGTGAAATTTTTTTTAAAGACCAGCCTTAGCCCCAGTATTTCCAGTTATAGGTAACCCTGAAACTGACAAGTATTACCTGTATACATTCCTCTCTTCCATTTCACTATACCTTTATTTTAAGGGCTATGGGGCATCAGAGAAATAGACTTCTCTTATAGAAGAGTCTCAATTCTTTAAAAAAAAAATCAAGATTAGCCCTTCAGCATTTCTTGAGTATTTGACTTTTGTGAGAATGTTCTTAACCCTTTCAGCAGGCTTACCATTAATTTCTTACAAAAGGAAATGAGAAGGAAGAGAGGAGATCTTAACAAGAGACTGTAGAAATAACTGGTTTTATTGATCAGCAGTTTCTTGGCCTTCAAGGGTAGAAGCAAAGGGCAGATGCTGCAAACAAATTACTAAACTATCCAAGAACAGAATGAGCTACCTTGGAACATCATGGCCTGCCACATTTTCTACCACAGATGAAATGGAAGAAAATGGGTTTGACTATAATTTTAGAATTTGGGGTTACAAATAAATGTTAAACTCCCAAAGTTAACAAAAAAATTTCCCAAAGGGTAATTACCTTACTGAATGGGTTACAGAAGGAAGCTCTGCATTGAAGAAATTATTCCTTCTCATTAAAGATTTTTTTTTTAATTCCTGGAAGCTCTGGTATGGCATTGCCTTAAAGACAGAGAGTAGGTACTCCAATGGCTTAAAAAAATCCCACAAAACTTTAATATGCCTGTGTAGCAGCAAGCACCCTAGCATACCCAGGATAGCTGTTAGCACAAGTTCTTTGATCTACTTTTCTAAAGGAAAGCAACTCAAAAATGGTTAATAATCTTACTTTAATGAGAGAGAGAGATCATTTACTTAGTTCAAAGGGAAAAGTAAGCACCTTGAACTTCAGAAAATACAAACAGAAATTACAAGCAGACAAAAAATACAGAGAAAATAACACCATTTAACAGACCAACAGAAAGGGCTTCTAGCTGTCTAACCATTATATACATACAGTGTTAATTACCAGGAAGAGAAGCACCAACATCTGGGTTTTCAAAGCCAGGGGGCTTAACAGCTACCCAGAGTCTCATCTGGGCAAATCACACAACTGTTCCAATAAATGAGCCCCAAAGGAAAACCTCACCTTAGAGGTATATATAGCTTTCTCCAGGGTCAGAGAACGTCACAACCTTTGTGACTCACCACCTAATTACAAAGTAACAAAAGATTACTTCCTGAAAAACAAACATCCCCTAGGCAAGCTTTTCTTGTTAGGTCTCACTTGAAGCCCATTAAGGGGCAGGGAAGATCTTCAAATTCCTTTACCATTACAGCCTGTCTCCCCCATCTTCAAAAAACCATCCCTTGATCTATCCGTACTTTGTTAGCTATGAACCTATATTTCTTCTTCCTCTTTTGTGACTAAACTACTTGAAAAGGCTTTTTATAAAAGGTTTCCCTTCCCCCTCCCACTTGCTCTCCTCTCATTCTCTGCAGTCTGGTATCAAACCTCATCATTCAAATGAAACTGTTTTCTCTAAAGTTAATGACGATCTCTTACTTGCCACATCTAATGGCATTTTTTCAATACTTATCTTTTTTGACCTCTATAGCCTTTGATACTTTAGATCATCCTTTTCTCTTCAATGATCTCTTCTCCCCAGTTTTCCCTGGTACTGTTCTTGTTTCTTTTCCTACCTCTGATTTTTTTTCTTTGCTACATGTTCATCCACGTCATACCAACCAAAAGTAGGGATCCCACAGCGGTCTGTTTTGGGGCCTTCTCTTATATATTTCACTTGATGGTCTCATCAGTTCTATGATTTCAATTATCTCTGTATACAGATGACTCTCATGTCTTCCCTCTTACAGCATGCAATCTGATATCAGCTCTACATGTATAATCATATCAAATATATTTTAAGATTAGTCATATTGTAAAGAAGAATGAGAACCAAGAGGAGGAACCACAGGAAAGAAGAAGCAAAACAAAAAAGAGAAAGATCAAATAGTATTCTTCAATTTGCACAGTTGTTTCTCTTGATGTGGAGAGCACCCTCCATCATGAGTCCCTTGGAGTTGTCTTAGATCCTTGCATTGCTGAGAAGAGTCAAGTCTAACAAAGTCAGTCATCATACAGTGTTGCTGTTACTGTGTACAGTGTTCTGGTTCTGTTCACTTCATTCAACATCAGTTCTCTAGAATGGTTAGATTAGTTCAAATCTCCACAAACAATACATTAGTGTTCCAATTTTCCCCACATCTCCAATATTTATCATTTTCCTGTTTTGTTATGTTAGCTAATCTGATAGGTGTGATATGGTACCTCAGGGTCATTTTGATTTGCATTTCTCTAATCAATAGTGATTTAGAACTTTTTTCACATGACTATAGATAGGCTTAATTTCTTCATCTAAAAATTAGTTATGTCCTTTGACCATTTATCAATTGGGTAATAACTTGTATTGTTGTACAGAAAATAAGAGTGAGCCGAGACCTCGGTTTAGGATAAATTTAGGTGTGGATTTATTAAGTATGTGACTACCAGAGTGTTCACCACTCAAATTGGCAGTCCCTTTTTGGGGATATAGGCTTGATTATAAAGGCTAAAACCACAAAAACAACAATTAGGGAGGGGAGCTAGCAGAAGTCATGATGTACAGAAGCAAAGAACAGCCACTGGTCAGATCTATCCTGTGAATGGGGTCCTTCCTAGAACTGGGTGGAGGGCACAGAGTGGAGGATTGTAGTCAGCTTTTCAGAGCAGGGTGAAGGATCATGGGGTGAGGTGGACTGGAATTTCTCAGAACAGGTCAGGGTCATGTTCTGGGTAAAAGGGGTGGGGGCCCTGCTTGGTCAGTGGGACAGAACAGGATGGTCCATAGATAAGATCCTTGCACCATAATGAACCTGGTACACTATAATGATTCAAGGAGAAAATATGAAATGCTAATTAGAGGGGAAGGAGTCAGGAAACACCTTGAGCAATGCCCAGTCATAGCCTTAAGCTGTTTCAAGCTATGATAAAATATAAAACAGGGACAAAGACAGAAATATAGGAGGGGCTTAATGGTGGGCCACAAGTCAGGTGGTGTATAGCGACCTGGGATTTGGTTTTGGGTACAACAGTATTCTTATAAATTTGACTCAGTTCTCTACATATTTTAAAAATGAGGCCGTTGGTAGAAGCAGCAAGGTTCCGCAGCTCCCACACAACCAACCAAAATACCCATAAAATATGACTCTCAACAAAGTCTAGGACTCTCAAACTCACAAAAATACTGAAAACACATCTCTCGTTGAAGGCAGCTCGGCAAGAGGGGCTCACCGCGGAAGGCAGGGAGTCGAGGCCAGCCCAGCCTGAAACAGACATGTGGCCAGGCCCCAGGGTGCAGAGAGGAGCTGAGCCAAGCCACAGCCAGTCTACAAGAGAGGAGATCTACAACACCTGGAGAAACTCCACTTCTAGCAAGGTGTGAAAAACAAGAACTAGAGAAAGGTAGCTCGGCAGCAGGGGCTCATCTTGCAGGCCAGCATTCCAGGAGCAGAGACCACCCCATCCAGAAACCGCAAATCGCAGCCAGGCCTCAGGGTGGTCAGGAAGGAGCCTAGCCTCCCAAGCCGCAGCTTGAGTCTACCCCTGGGAGCAGAACTACAGCACCTGGAGGGATTTTCACATCTAGCAAGACAGGATTACAGAAGGTCAGTGAAAGTGGAACTTTGAAACTTAATTTGGGGGAGGGAAAGCAGTTTGGCCAACCTGCCCCCAGTGCAAAAAAGCAGTGGGGGAAGGGCAGGAACTGCTGTAACCTGCGGCTGCCCCCTCTGGGCTGCTTCAGAGACCCTGGCCTGCATACCCCACAGGGGGGCTGAGTGGAGTGATCAGGGCCAAGTACTCTTGCGTTGAGCAGCCTGGATACGGATTATGGTCCTGGGCGGTGGTCCTGGGGTGCGCTTTCAGCAAGCCAAAGCTGGGGGGCTGCAACACCCCTAATAGCTCTGGCAGTGGGGAAAACCCCAGCGATTTGGAACAGAGCTTACCCTGTTGGAAGCAGAGTTCCACAAAGCTTAAAAAAAACCCAACCAATTCATTGATTGGCCAACATGAAGAAAAGGAAGCAAAATAAGAACAGCACTAAAACTCTAGAATCCTTTTTTGTGGACAAAAAGGATCAAAGCATGGAACAAGAGGAAGACAACACAGTCAGAACTCCCATACCAAATGCTTCCAAGACACTTGAAGAATG
>JAQQSW010015077.1:0-11967 GCA_028646575.1 Pseudocheirus occidentalis | reverse complement strand
ACTTGATTTAAAGTAAGTAACAAAGTGTAAAGCTCTGAAAGATGCATCAGGTGAAAAGCTATCTGATTGTTCACTAAGTTTTAACATGGCCTGAAAACCACTCCAGGTGTTGTGAAGAGTCTGTTAGTCTATTCACTTTGGCTGAGGGACTTTATCATTACCTCTGGGAAGACAGTTGAAACTCAATATTTGTGAATCTGGTGGTGGAGAAAGGACAGAGCCATCCCTGAGAAGGTTGCTTTAGTCTCTACCTTTGGTTGAAGAAGGATCTCAGGAGTCATCTTTGCATAAGCATCTGAACAGTATCCCTGGAACCAAAGAAAATAGTATCTCCATTAGGAAAAAAATGGGATGAAGTTTCAAGGTTCTAAAAAAATCCCAGCAGAAGAACTATACAACACCTATGGTGAACTCCTAGATAATCCACAAAAGGAAGAAAAGTAGTTCTGGGAGTAGTGATTTAACATGAGGTCTGTAAGCTTATGACCACTTTCTCCTGGGAACTGTATGTAATGTGAGAATATGACGCAGATTTGGGGGGAATGTATAGTCCCAACTGTTCTTTCTGTACTAACTTAGTAAATACTCATTTCTAAAAGCTAAGTAAGTATTATAATAATTCTATTATGGTGCAGCACAAACACAATATTCACAGCACCAGTGGTGATTGTGGTGGCATAGTGCTCAATTACAAAATATAACAGATTCTCCATATAGAAGACAGAAGCAAAAACATTTATTCGGCCACCAGAAAACCAAAACCAGAAAGCTGATTCCATCATAGTAGCAAAGAAGTTAATATAGCATAACAGCACAGAGAGCCACACCAACCTTTAGCCTTCCCACAAACAAACACTCACAAGCCTATCTGTCTGCCTGAGTCCATCATCTCCTCCCTCTGTCTCTAACTGCTCTGACTCCCAGCTTCCTCTGGGCTCTACTGCACCCTTCAGCAAGCTGTTCCCACCACAGGCTCCATGTGATTACGTTCAGTCTATTAGGGAGCAGGGAAAATCTTCAGAGCAGGGAAGGTCTTCAAGTTCCTTTAGGATTATTAAGGGGCAGGGAAGATATTAAATTCCTATTACCATTACACATTTTCAGAAATACCCTGGTTAGGATTTCTTAGCTCTATAGGGTGAAAAAAATATCCCCTCAGAGTTAATCCTAAAACTCTGTGGGGAGAAAAAACAGTCAAGCTCTGGGGATTCAATCTGCCAGTTGAGAATGAAATTTTGGGAAAGAGTTCTAAAGTTTATCTTAGTATGCTACACTAAGAATTCTCTTCACAATGAAACCATACACTATTAGACCTAAGAAATACCTGAGAGATCTCCTAGTCTAATAACTTTTTAAATTTTTTAAAAAATAATTATTTTGTGGATTTTTTACACTATCATTACCTTTCAATGACTGACCTACCAACTCACCCCCCCAAAAAAACCCTTCTTTGAAACAAAGAATCATGTCTAATTATGAATGTACCATTGCATAACTACAGTGTCCCCAAAGCATTAGTGCAGTTTTAAACTATCAGAGCTTAAAACTGCACTAAAACTTTTGAATACCTTGTCATTTATTTACTTGTACATATACTATATACATTATTAAATTTTTTATTGCATTGACTTGATGTGTGTACATACATATGTGTATGTGTGTGAATATATGCATATATATAAATATATAATATCTATCTGTATCTATATCAGCTTGGTGGTACAGTGAATAGAGTGTTGGACCTAAAGTCAGGAAGAATCATCTTCACTGAGTTGAAATCTAGTCTCAGACATGTACTAGCTATGTGAACCTGGACAAATCACTTAACTCTCCTTACCTAAATTCCTCTTCTATAAAAGAACAAACAAGTAGTGATCAGCGGTGGCAAGTCCTATAGAGTTCAAGTGGAATAAGAAATTTTATTCATATACACAAATTAGATAGATAGATAGATGGATGGATGATAGATAATTGATAGACAGATATTCACATACATAAACACATATATATGTGCATATATACTTGTGTGTTTGTGTGTGTATGTTTATATAATTTAGCAATTAGATGATCACTGGTGACCTTTAACAAAATAATTTCAATAGAATAGTGGCAGGAATTAGATTGAAGAACTGAGTAGTGGTAATGAAATAAAAACATCAAATGTAGATAATTCTTTCTAGAAGATTATCAGTGAAAGGGAGGGTGAAAGAGGACATATAAGTAGCTTAAAAGGATAGATAAAAGGTTTTGATTTTTTAAATAAATAAGGATGAATTCACAAATTGTCAAAGGATATTAACAGGCAGTTTTCAGATGAAGAAATAAAAGATGTCTATAGGCATATGAAGAAATATTTTAAATAACTTTTGAGTAGAAAAATGAAAATTAAGACAACTCTGAAATATCACCTCACACCAATAAGATTGACTAATATGACAAAAAAAGGAAACTGATAAATATTGGAGAGAATGTGGTAAAATTAGGGTACAAATGTACTCTTGGTGGGGTTGTGAACTGATCCAACCATTCTGAAGAGTAATTTGAAATTATGCCCAAAGGGCAATCAAACTATACATATCCCTTGATCTACCAATACCACTCTGAGGTCTGTATCCTAAAGATATAATAAAAAAGGGAAAAGGACCTACATGTGCAAACATATTTACAGTAGCCTTATATGCAAATTGGAATCTGGAACTTGAGGGGATTTCCATCACTTGAGGAATGCCTGAATGCAATGGAATACTATTGTACAATAAGAAATGATAAACAGGCATATTTCAGAAAAACCTGAGAAGATGTGCACAAACTGATGCAAAGTGAAATGAGCAGAACCAGGAAAATCTTTTATATAGTATCAGCAACATTGTGTGATGATCAGCTATGAAAGACTCTGCTTTTCTCAGCAACACAATGATCCAAGCCAAGTTAAAAGGACTCATGAAGAAGAATACTATCCATATCCAGATAAAAATCTGATGGACTTAGAATGTAGATCATAGCATATTATTTTTCTCTGACTTTTTTCTTTCTCATGGTTTTTAATTTTAATTTGTTTTAAATTTTAATTTTTTAATTTAAATTTTAATTAAAACATTTTAATCTTTCTTCTTCCACAACTGTAATGAATATGGAAATGTCTTACATGATAGCACATGCATAAACTATATCAAGCTGCCTAGAATTTTCAGAAGAGGAAAAAGGAGTGAGAAAAATTTGGAACCAACATCTTTTTTTAAAAAAATGCTAAATTTTTTCTTGATATGTAATTGGGGGGAAATAAAATATTATTTGAATTTAAAAAGCAATTAAAAAATAAAGAATAAAAGTGATGAGATTATTTCTGTAAGAAGAAAAGAGAGAACCAGTGAAGGAGAAAGTGAAAATGTAAGAGAAAAGGATGATTGATGGATCATGCCCCTTAACAAGGGATAATGCAATGGAATTGAGGGCATAGTCTTCATGAGAAAGAGGATCACATCTCTTGCTCTTTCCATGGGGAAGTAGAAAAAACAATGGCTCTGAAGTTAGAGGAAATTTTGTTCTAATCCCTCCTCAAATATTTATTATATGTGAGACCTTTAAAAAGTCATTTAACCTTGCTGGGTCCCAGTTTCATTGTTTATAAAATCAAGGGGTTGAACTAGATGGCCTCTTTAGTTACCTTTAACTTCTATGTTTATGATTTCATAATCCACTGGTGAAGATACTAAATTGGGGGATATTGATAAAATAAGTTGAGAGTTAAACTCAGTAAAAATAGATTCCAGCTTCCCCACACAAACACACACAATCTAATGAAAGTAGCATGGATTGGTATAAGACTGGGTACCTGAATAGAGGAGAAAACTTTTGTAATAGTTCTGGTGGGGTATTCTATAGGGAGTTGGTAAGAAATGAAAAAGGATTTGCTGAGCAACAGTACTGGCCCAACTACCATTTAGTAACCTGAATTCAAAATGGACAAAGCCAGCACAGTTTCATGACTCCCTGTAAGAATGTTTGGCAGTCTAGTAGCAAGAAGAAAGAAGATGGTGTGGGCTTATCAGGTATGGGAATTAGAAAGGTGAGTAAAGGAGAAGTTTGAGAGGTAACGGTGTTAATTCTATGGTGCTTTGGAGATCAACTCTGAAATGAAATGATTAATTGTGAGTAAAGACTCTATAAGTCAGCTCCCTGAGGAGGCTGATACTCTTCTGTGCTGATTTATTTCTGTTTGCATGGTGGCATCAATGTTAGCAAAGTGTTCTCAGAGTGTAGATATTTGAGGGAGCAAAAATGGTTTAACATTTAGCAAGATCCCAGTGGGAAGAATGATGTAGTGGAAAGGTTTTTTTTCGTCTTCTATTTTAAATAACAAGTGCTACAGATTGATGAGTAAGTGGAAAGGATGTTTTTTTATTGGCAATAATCTGAAAACTGCATTAAAGATCCAAGAAGAGTAACTTAGAAAGTCTCTTAACCTTTTGGGATAAATGGGAAAGTATCTTTAAGATCTAAAGTATCTTTTGTGAATCCAAATTGCTGTCTGCTAGAAATCAAAGCCGGGACACCTAGGTGGTTCAGTGAATAGAGTACTGTGCCTAGGGCCAGGGAGTTCTTCCTGAGTTCAACTCTGGTCTCAGACCCTTACTATCTCTATGACCCTGGGTAAGGCACCTGACCCTGCTTGCTGCAGTTTTCCTATCTGAAAAACAATCTGGAGAAGGAAATGGTAAACCCCTGCAGTATCACTGCCAAATGGGGTCATGAAGAGTTGGACACAATTAAATTCATTAGACTGAAGAACAAAAATGAAAGTCAACATTTCAGCAATAATATGGAAATAATTATGACTGATCCTAAGGGTCCAAACATAGGACACTTTGATGAGAGTCAAAACCTGGAACAACAATCAAATACAGAAATAGCTTAGCAAAGGAGAAATGGGATTAATTTAGTTGCTGACTTAAGTAACCATGATGCCCAGATTTCTTGAATTCCTATCTGGTACCCTTTCCATTATACCTTTTCTTAAAATGATTATTTTGATTGATGGCACAATTCTAATTAGAACCTTAAAGGCCTAACCGCAGTTTGAAGTGAATGCATTTATCCAATAATTCTAGTTCTGGATGTGACTTGTAAAAACAGCTAGTATTATTTTATGGGTGTCCTTTTTAAGCTATGGCACTATTAACAAAATCCCACAATATCTTAAAGTCTCATTGTTACTTGCCCTATAACACCATGCTATATATACATTATGAAGCAGGTCTACCCTTCTAAGGCCTACACTTCTAAGAGAAACAGAAATACTTCATTCTAAGACCTTCTCATCTATAAATCAGGCCAATGGCATTGAACCATACTACAATGAAGGTGCAGTGAATACGATGAGGTGCTGGTTCTGGGAACCCTCCTTGAGCTCTACTTGACGGGCTCTAGGAACCACCTTGAGTTCTCCTAGAATCTTCCCTCCTTCCTATGGCAATTTCCCATCCATGATCCTCCCTGGTACAAATCTGTTACGCCCTTGAACTGGCCTAGCCTACCATTGTCTGTCCTCTCCAGGTAGCCTCCAGCAACTTCCCACCCTTAATCTCTCATTACTGGATTCTGACCTCATGGACTCTACCTGAAGACCCTCCCCAAACTCCTCCTCTAGACCACCCCTAGATTACTCCCACAACCTTTCTGCATATAAAACCCCATCTTGCCTCCATGTGTGTCAGAGCTCCATAGAATTTTCCAATACAAGCCTTACAGATACCGAGGTTCCTTACAAGTCTACACAATATGGCAAACTTTTAATAAACTTTGCTTTTCTTTGGCTGAGAGACTTAAGTCGAATTCTTTCAGCAGGACCCAGTGTGTTGGCATTTTGGGGTCTCAAGCACCCCTAACCCTAACGCTGACCACTTCAAATATGCATGGAAAAATACATGAAGGAATACTGAAAAAATACTGGAAATACTGGGAAAATTTCATCAGTATGGAGAGCTCCTACTTAAGGTAATTCCCTCTACCAACACAGGCTGAAATTTGTCTGTGACTCAGTTTGTAAATCCTAAGGCAATTGGAGGCCCTAGACCTTTTAAGCTAAAGTCTTTTCAGGTTCTCACTTTGAGTGATGTAGTACCCATTCGCTGAATAGGCCTCTTTGAGAAGTGAGTCAAGAGACTGCCCCTTTAATTAAAAAAAAATAAATAAAACTGGGAGGGGGAAAACCCTTGGGGCTGCTGGCCAAAAGAGAAACAGTATTAATAGTATTATTTACAGTATAAATAGTATTATTTACATTCACTCTGAGTCAGGAGGGCCACCTCAAAAAGAGCCATTAAGTGGTGCTTGGCAAGGGACCTATTGCTATCCAATCCATGATCTCCAGAGTGAAATGGGTTTAAGGCTTGGTCTTTGAGAAAGGAAATAGAGGAAAGTGAGGCTTGTGACCTAGCACAACTGTCTGTCACTCAAATTTAAGTCAACTGCAGGCCATGTCATGACCTCCCTGAGGTCATGATCCTCTTCAAAAACGGAGGACAAACACAAATCCTAAGGAGTTAACTGAAACATGTAGAGGTTAAGTGATCATGAAGCTAGGAAATGTCAGAGGTAGGGTTTGAACCTAGATCTTCCTCACTCCAAGTCCAGCACTATATTCATTATGCATACATCTTTATTGTGACTATATATAGTAGATGAAAATGTGCTTCACACTAAGTTTTTTAGTTCCTAAAGCATTTCATAAACTATCTTGGTTGAATGAAGAAATGGGGATTTTAATTACACTGAGCTGTCATTGCTTTTGTAGAATAAAATAATGGGGTCATAGGGTTTAAATCTGGAGGAGACTTTAGAGAAGACTTCTAATCACCTCTTTCTTGCTTAATTTGGATAAGAGGTAGTGTGATTTGGCCAAAATCACTTAACCTCTATCAAAATCAGTTTCATTATAGTAAAAATGGAGCTAAATAATAATACATATGAGGATCAATTGAAATGGAATAAAGTGCTTTACAAATTTAAAAGTTCTATTTAAATGTCAATTATCATTAATAATAATAATAACTGTCTATTATTATATATGAAATGCTTTGCTACACCTTGAGAGAGACACAAAGTTCCCAACTCCAGACCTAGAGGAACTTACAGTTTAGTAGAAGGATATGACACATAAAAATATAACTCTAGTAATATACATATATAGATGAAAAGTGTAAAGAAAAGAGCCCTCACCAAATAATATCTTGATAAGTAAGATTTCTATAGCATGCACATGTCTTCATATGGTTATAGGATTGTGGAACTCAAAGGGAGAAAAAAAAGTCCAATCAAACCTTCCCATGTTGGAGATGAGGAAACTGAGTCCCAGAAAGGTTAAGTAACTTCCCAACAACACATAGGTAATAAGTTACAGAGGCAGGACTAGATCCCAGATCACCAGATTCCAAATCAAGCACTTTATACAGCATTATACCACTAACTTCATTTTACGTATTTCCACATATTAATGCCTAATTTTAGGGGCAGCTAGGTGTTGCAGTGGATAGAGCACCAGGATTGGAGTCTGGGAGAGTTTTCTTCAAGTTCAAATCTGACTTCAGACATTTACTAGCTGTATGACCCTGGCTAAGTCACTTATTGCTCTTTGCCTCATCTGTAAAAAGAGTTGGAGAAGGAAATGGCAAACAATTCCATTAACTTTGCCAAGAAAACTCCAAATGGGGTCACTGAGAGTCTGACACAACTAAACAGTAACAACAATGCCTTATTTTAGCATAAAAGTTAAGCCAGTTTCCTCAAGGCTACGGCTATAGAAGCTTCAGTTCTGGTCAGTCTGACTAAGCTGGAAATACTTTAAAAACTGCCTCAGTTTTAGGACTGTGTATCTCTTGTCTGAGGACCAGCCAGTAGAAGCTCATCACTAGTAAGTTGGGCTAAGGATTTATCAGAAGAGCTTTGAATCTAGTGAAACATGGAGGAGCTAACAAAGGAATATACAGTAATTGAAAGAGATAAAAAAAATTCCACAAATAATCTATGATTTCTTCAGTGAGGGTAAATTCCTCCAGTGCATATGGCAAGCAGAGACAGGATGGTACAGTGTGAAAGAGTGCTGAACTTAGAGTCATGAAATGTGTGTTCAAATCCCATTGCGGCCATTTACTATTTGTATAACCTTCCTTAATTTACTTACCCTCTTTAAGGCTCAATTTTCTTATCTGAGAAATGAAAGTTTGGGATTACATGACCCCTAATATCTATCCCAATCAAGATCTTTGATCCAATGAGTGAATATAAAAGTCTAGCCCATGAAAGGGTAAAGAGCTTGTGACCTTCAGGCTAGAGGTCTTCAAGTATGATCCTTTAACTAGAGCCAAACTTCAAGGGGATTTATGCTGTGATGTTTGGATTCAGTAAAGGGACACACTTGAGGACCTAGAGGGCCACTTGTGGCTTCAAGACTGCAGATTTACCACCCCTGTCAGATCTCAGGTACATTGAGATCAACTAATTCTCCCAGGTTTATGCATCTGGTAAGTGTCAGAAGTAGAAAATTAAACCCAGTTCTTCCATACTCAAAGTCTGGCGCTCTATGTGCTATGTCAAGATGTTTCTACAGGGAAAAAAGTGAGGCGTCATTTAGTGCTAATACTTATATGATTTCTAGTGGTTAGGGTATGGTATAAATACTACTGTAGGGAATGCAGAGTTGAAAAGCTTAATTTATTTGTGATTCCAAGTATTTTCTGGGAGAAAGAGTTCTGAGACCTTTAGACATGGCTCTCTCCCTCCCTGAAAACAGGATGATTTGTGGCTTTCACACGTTCTCCTGGGATTCTCCATTTGAATCACATTTATATCTCAACCTACCTTGAGATTGTCTCAAGGTTCACAAAAAAGAACATTATCAGGCCTTCAAAATTAATAATTCAAACCTAGGTTTGAATCTGAGATACATTGGGGCACAAAGGACTAATATAAGGATTTGGAGTGTACCTCTCTACCACAAGAGAAAATAATGTCCTATTCATGCATTCCAGCTTTTCAAATCACGTTATCCCATGTGTTAATCTGGCATGTGATCCATTTTTATAATAGCTTTTGTTCCTATGCCAATTCAATAATCTTACCACTGAGTCCAAAACTAATTCCAGAAGGTTGTACAAGCTCTCTCATTAAATCAAATCCTATTAAATTAAATGCCAGATGACCTTCATTATAAACAATATATTTCTAGATCTTCCTTTAATAAAAATAGGGAGAAGAAAATTCTGTGCAGATCAATGGACTTGCAATGAAGATTTCCAGCCAACCATTCTCTCAATACTCAGTTTTTTTCTCCTTCCCTAGATTAAGAAAAAAAAAACAACAGATGTTATGTTAGGTTTTGATTTTACCTGCAAAAACAGAGATAGAAAGCTGGGAGTAGGGGAAGAGATGAAGGTTATTCTGTGATCTTTAGCATTCCTCCCCACCTTTCTTTTAGCAAAATCTTGAGTAATAACTGACCTTCAACATGTGATATTTTAGACTTAATATCTTTCTGTGTGCAGTCACCTATATATATTTAAAGTCATTGCATTAAGTTTGAATATGAAATTTATATTCGGAGTGTTTACTAGAGCTCTAGGCAATAAATCAAATAAATAATAAATGTGCATAATCCCCATTGTAGGTAATTTTCTGTGTATGAAGCAGGCTGTCAGCTCTGGTTTAGGGCTGACCTCTGACTCTATTTTTGATAGTCTAATATGTATGGTGGCATTATTAGTTGTGATCCCAGTGATGTGAGGTCAGTGCTTCCTTTTCTCTGAAAGTAACTTCATTGGCAGCACAATGTGTTCTAGTATTGCCAAAGTTAGCAGATCAGGTGTTGGTGCCTAGGAACAGATGTGTTCCCATTTCTTGTTATGGTCCATTTTTCATTCATCAGCAGATTGCTGGATAAATTCTAAGCCAAGTTGTGCTCTTCATTTGGACTTCACAAAACTAATTATTGTTACTGGGTGTATGTGGATGAACTGAAGTATAAATTTTAGTGCTTTGGTTTCAAATGGTTTAAATCAGTTAAGACTATTCCCCTCTGACTGAATAAACATTGCAATTCTGACCCACTGATGTCCAGGAAGTTGGATGATGTTAAAAATACAACCTTCCCTCTCCAGTCCAGTTCTTCATTAGTCCCTAGCTACAAGCCCACTTTGCACTTAAACCTGTTTTGTCTCAAGTTATGCCTGGCTAGAAATGGTCTGTTTGCTCTTTTTGTGGTGGTAAAGAATTGGAAATAGAGAGAATATCCTTCAATTGGGGACTTACTGAAGAAGTTGTGGTATATTATTGTGATGAAATACAATTGTGCTATAAGAAATGTTGAGCAACATGCCTTCAGAAAAGCCTGGAAAGACTTACATAAACTGATGTAAAGTGAAGTGAGCAGAACTAGGAAAACAGTGTACACAATAACACCAATATTATACAATGAACAACTGAATGACAGCTTTTCTCAGCAATGCAGTGATCCAAGACAATTCAGGAGGATATATGAAAAATGCTATATCCAGTGAAAGAACCAAGGGGATTTCAATGCAGATTGAAGTATATTATTTGCACTTTATTTTTCTTGAGTTTTTTTGTCTGTTTTCTTTCACAATATGACTAATATTGACATATGCTTTGCATGACTGCACAACCACAACAAATATCAAATTGCTTACCTTCTCAATGAGGATAGAGGGAAAGGAGGGAGAGAATTTGGAACTCAATTGAAAAAAACTAATGCTGAAAATTTTTACATGTAATTGGAAAAATATTTTTTTAAACTGTTCAAAGAGGGAGGTGGAACCAAGATGGTGGCATAGAAGTAGCAAGGTTTTGCAGCTCGCACATAGCCACGTCAAATACTCATAAAATATGACTCTAAACAAATTTTAGGGCTCCAAAACTCACACAAAAAATACAGAAAAACACATCTCCCACTGAAGGCAGCTTGGCACAAAGGGCTCATCACAGCAGGTTGGGAGCAGAAACCATCCCAGCCTGAAACCACAGCTTGGACCCGTGGTGGCAAGGATAAGCGGCAGCTGGAACCTTCAGGAGAGTGGATCAGTGGCAGTTGTGGCAGTTTCCAGAATTATCAAGTCATAAGAAACAAGGACTGAGTAAAAGGTCAGTAGAATTCAGCTAAATTTGGGGGAGAAAAGTGGTGTAGCCAAACTGCCTCCAGGGCAAGGAAGCAGCAGAAACAGTGGCCCTGCTGCTGCCTCCACATAGCTGCTTCAGAGTTCCCAGCCTGCAGACTGCAGGGGGGCGAAGCAATAGTTCAGAGGCTAAGTGCTCTTGTGTTGAGTGGCCTGGATCTGGATCACAGTCTTGGGTGGTGGTCCTGGGGGTGCATTTTCAGTGAGCCAAAGATGGTGGGGGTGGCAAAAAAAAACCCAGCACCCTCCCAATAGCTCCAGCAGCTGTGAAAACCCCAGCGATTTGGGACAGAGCTTTCCCCCATGAAAGCAGAGCTCCACAGAATTAAAAAATCAACTAATTAACTGGCAACATAAGCAGGCAAAGGAAGCAAAGTAAGAATAGCAATTGAACTCTAGAATCCTTTTTTGGGGACAAAAAGGATGAAAGCATGGAATGGGAGGAAGACAACACAGTCAGAGCTCCCACACCAAATGCTTCCAAGAAACATGAAGACTGCCTACAAGCCATAGAGCAGCTTAAGAAGGATTTTGAAAACCAAATAAGAGAAGTGGAGGAAAAATTAGGAAGAGAAATGAGAATGATGCAAGAAAATCATGAAAACAGAGTCAACAACTTGACTGAAGAAAATAACATGTTAAAAAATAGATTGACTCAAATAGCAAAAGAGGCCTAAAAAGCCAATGAGGAGAAGAATGCCTTAAAAAGTTGAATTTGCCAGATGGAAAAAGAATCTCAAAAGCTCACTGAGGAGAATGATTCCTTCAGAATTAGAGTGGAGCA
>JAQQSW010015076.1:0-11968 GCA_028646575.1 Pseudocheirus occidentalis | reverse complement strand
ATATATGTATACTTACACATAGGTCCATATAGGAGGCTATACATGCATATGAATACATATCTGAGTATGTGTGTATATGTGTATATAGAGGGCACAGGATGAATTAAATGTGAAGGGATGATACTCTAAAAGGTGAAATTCTGAGGTGGGAGAGGACTAGAATGAGAGGAGACAGGAAGAGACAAAATGGGATTAATCATCCCATAGAGAAGAGGCAAGGGAAAACAATTACAATTTTACTTTCAACTACTCTTATTGAAATTGGCTTAGGGAAGAAATGGCATAATCTCTAAACTGGGCATCATGCCACACAGAAGAGTACGGGGTATGGGGATGAGTGGGGGAGGACGGAAAGGAAGGCAGGGTCTGGGGGTGGGATGCTGGAAGCATACGCGTCAGTAAAGGGACAGGGACAGGGTAGAGAACAGAACAAGGGCAGGGAGGGATAGGAAGGAGAGACAGACGATCACTGTCACAATATGTTCACTATGAAGATGTCCTGTATAATCACACATCCATAGCTTGTATTGAACTGAGTGTCCCTCTAGTGGGGGTGGGTGACAAGGGAGGAATCGAAAGAATCTAGAATTCAAAGTTCTCCAAGACCTGCAACTAGGAATTAAGATATACAGGAGCTGGGATAGGGAGACCCTCCCTGCCCTACCATAAAATGAAAGAGCAGAGCAGGGAAGGGGCTTTACAGTGGGATTGCTGTTTTAGGGTTGGGACAGGGGCAAGACAGGGAGAGAATGTGTAATTCAAAAATGTAATGAAAATGAATAATGTAAACAGAAAACAAATTTAAAAAATAAATTTAAAAAAGTTAATGTAGATAATATTGTATATATAAAAGTTAATGGAATTACAATGAAAATTTATTTTTAAAAACCTGATAAAATAGGTTAAAAAGAAACTATTCATAGTTAAGGACCTCCTTTTAGACTTGTACAAATCTAACAAAAAGATAATAATAAATGAATTAAAGCTTAGAAAAGTTAATATGAAAGATTTTTGATAATTCTTGAATGGGGATATAAAGTACATGACATCTTTTCTTAAAAATTGTCCATAAAATGGCACACAGAAAAGATGAAATATTAGTATTTATTGGATAATATTTGCTGACCACAATAAAGATAAAAATTATAATTAACAAAGAACCTTTGGGGAGAGGTTAAACTAAAATGGAAACTCATTAATTTAATCCCAAAGAATCAATGATCAAAGAACAAAGAACAAATCACAGAAACAATAATTTCATGCAAAAAAAATGGCAGCAATGAGAGAGACATCATAACAAAACTTTGGGGATGCAGCCAAAGCAATCCTCATAGAGAAAGGTATATTACTAAATATTTTCATTAACAAAAGAGAAAGAAGAGATTAATAAATTGAGTGACTAAAAAGGGAACTAGGAAAGACATATAAAACATAGAAAAACTGAAAATCAAAGAGACAAAGAAAAATGAAAACAAAAAATTGAAATGATTAAAAAAAACCTTATGGCCTGCTTTTATGAAGGAAAAAAAATAAAATAGACAAAACATTAGTTAATATTACAAGAAAAGAGAGAAAACCAAATTGCCAATGCCAGAAGTAAAGGAATTAGAAAGCATTGTGCCCAATTATATTCCAGAAAATAAAGAATGTGGACAAACTGGTTCATACATTCTGGGAAGATATCTAGAAATAAAACCCACGCATAATCTTTGACACAGAGATATAGTAGGTACACCCGAAAGGTATCAAAGAAAGAAGAAAAGGATCCATGTATGTAAAAACATTAATAGCAACACTTTTTGTTGTGCCAAAGGAACTAAGGGGGTGTTCCTCAACTGAGGTAAAATTGCTGAACCAATTATGGTATATGATTGCATAATAAGAGATAATGACAACTACTGATAAAAAAGAAACTGGGAAAACTTGATTGAACTGATTCAGTGAAGTGAGCAGAACCAGAACTATTTTTTACATCATCAAGAAGGAAAATGACTTCAAAGGAATTAAGAACTTCCTATCAGTGCAGTCCTTTATTTTTCAGATAAACTACTATCTAGGCACCATTTTGCCACTTTGAACCTGTGAAGCTGATATTTTGAACCCAAATGTAAGACTTTATACTTACCCTCATTAAACTTAATTGTGCTCAATTTCATGCACTATTTCAAAATAAAAGTTAGTCATCACACATACAACGGGTCTGTAACTGTGTACAAAGTTCTTCTGGTTCTGCTCTCCTCACTCAGCATCAGTTTATATAAGTTTCTCCAGGTTATTAGGAAATCTATCTGTTCCTCATTTCTTATAGCACAATAGTATTCCATTACATTCATATGCCACAATTTGTTTAGCCATTCCCCAATTGATGGGCACCCCCTTGATTTTCATTTCTTTGCCACCACAAAAAGAGCTTCTATAAATATTTTTGTACATGCAGGTCCTTTTTCTACTTCCATGATCTCTTTGGGTTACAGTCCTAGAAATGGTATTTTTGGCTCAAAGGGTATGCACTTTTTATAGCCCTTTGGGCATAGGTCCAGAATGGTTGGATCAGTTCACAGCTCCACCAACAATACATTAGTGTTCCAATTTTTCCACATCTTCTCCAGCATTTATCATTTTCCTGTTTTGTCATCTGAGTCAATCTGACTGGTGAGATGTGGTCAATCTAACTGGTGAGATGTAGTACCTCAGAGTTGTTTTGATTTACATTTCTCTAATCAATAGTGATTTAGAGCAATTTTTTCATTTGCTTATAGGTATCTTTCATTTCTTCCTCTGAAAATCCGACTATTTGTTTAATAAAGCTGTCCTTTGAGGTGGTGTAGTGGTACAGGTTTGTACTCTCTTTTGCTGGGGAAGCCGAGGTTGGTTAATTGTTTGAGTACAAGAGTTCTGAGCTAAAGAAAGACTGAAAATCCTATTAGGTGTCTGTACCAAATCTGGAACCAATATGTTCAATCCTTGGAAGTAAGGGGTCATGGAGATGCCTGTGGAAGGGAGAACTGGTTCAGGTCCAAAAAGCTCCACAGGTCATTTCCATACCAATTAGTCCTGGAATCAGGCCATGAGTCGTTGCTACACTTACACCCTGTTTGAGATAATGAAACCTAGTTCCCCCAACGCTATTCCTCACAAAAAGTCCTTTATAGCCCCCTCACCCATCAGGTTTTCATTCATTCATTAATGGACGCTCTCTATAGTTCTATAGCATCTACTGGACAGAACTTATTACAAAGGCTGATATGGGAAAACACACTTTTTAACTCAGACCATATGAGAAACATTAGAATTCCAAACCCACTGGTTTTTAATAAGGCTTAGAGTATGAATGTGTTTGACCAGGCTCATTAAGAGACTAACATTCTATTTTCAAGAATTAAAAGTTCTTGGATAAACAATTTACATTCTGCTACTGTAGGACCCAGAGAGAGATCTGTGCCTTGGTGAACCTGGTATGTTAGTCTAGAAATGTAGGTATCTGTGAAGTTTGGAAACCAGACCATAGCAACAACCACTGAAAAAAGAAACAAAGCAAATTTTTACTTAGCAGCAATTCAAAACAGAAAGAAAGAAAAAAAGAAGAATGCTTTCTACAATTTTTTCCAATTAATTTCTGGAAAAAAAGAAAGGTAGAAAGGTTCACTCAGTGCCTCTAAATTAGTATTCAAATTCCCTTTCCTGAGCCCCTTTTTGCCTCTCTTTGCAGCTGCAGTGAATACTCAGCATCCTTAGATAACCACAGTCCTCCACTTCAGTAACCTATGGGGAGCTTACAGCTCTGCCCAGACAGCTGCCTTTCTTTCCTCTTCCTCTCCATCAAACTTCAGCTGGGAAGTTCTGATAGTCATGCCAACTGCTCATGACTAAGGGTGGCTTAGCTTATTAATCTTCTGAAGAGTGTCACTTTGAACTTCAAAATGGTACAATTTCTTCATGAGGATCTTGTCTTCTTGCTGAACAATTATTTCTCTTTCATAACCTTAGTATGGTTACTGAGGCTGAGAAAACAAGCAGCAGCTGCAGGTAGCAGTCAATCTTCTGGTCGTATGCCAAACTAAATTTAACTATTCTCTCTCTCATTCTCTCTCTTGATAGGTATGGGGTACATCACTGGATAAACTCAAAAGCTTTCCATCTAGGCAGGAACTACCTTTCTAACTCTGATGTTAGTGAGTTCAAGACCCCCACAGTCACCTGCCTTCCAAGACAAGACAATGGAATAAGACTTAAATTATATATGAATATTTGGGGTTTATTTTCTTGTTTTTGAGGGGGAATAGAAAGGTCTTCTACAAGTTCCAGCATAAAAATGACTGCTGAACTACTGAGATCACATGTAAGGCTGAGATAGGGCAGAATATATTAAAACAAAATAACAAAAGTTCTTTCATGGTCATCCTAGTCATTTCCCACACTTAACTTCATGCTTACTAAATGTCTATATCAGTCATCACTAAGTATTGTGAATTCAGGGTATTGTAGAAGTGGAATAAATCAGTAAGTATACGTATGCTTTTAATATCTGCCAGGAAATACATAAGGTACAAGAGATACAAAGACAAAAAGAGAACCAGCTCCTCTCCTCAGGAGCTTACAATTTATTGGGGAAAGGAGAGGGGAAACATGCATTAATTAAGCACCCACTATGTTCCAGGCACTATGCTACATGCTTTACAAATACTACCTCATTTGACCTTCACAACAACCCAAGGAAGGAGGTGCTATTATGATCCCCATTTTACAGTTGAGACAACCGAGGCATATAGATATTAAATGACTTGCCCAGCATCCCACAGCTAGCAAGTGTCTGAGACCGGATTTGATCTCAGATCTTTTTGACTCCAGATCTAATGCCCTCTCCAGAGAAACACCACGTACTTTCTGATTTTTTAGATGCAAGGAGCTTCTTGATACAACCTTCGCATCTCTTTTGTGACCCCTCTTCCAATGCAAGTTAATATCTTCTAAGCAGTGCATTTTCTTAAAGGGTTGTCTAGAGCACTGAGAAGTTGAGAGACTTGCCCAAGGCCACAAGGTCAGAGCCAGACTTGAACAAATGTCTGGCTGGCTTCAAGGTCAGCTTTCTATCCAGGTTCCCTCATGAGTGTATACACACATGTATACATATACACATATGCTTACATATATACATACATATATACATATATATACACCTATGTATACAAATATGCATCTATATGGCTATATGCATTTATAAAAATGTACAAAATGAACATACAACTAGATCACAATTTGGGTGCAGGGGGGTACTAGCAGATGAGGACTTTGAGGAAAATCTCAGCAAGTGACATGAGCTGAGTTTAAAAGGAAAACAAGGGATTCTGACAGGCAATGATTGGGTAGAAATGCATATCAGGAGAAAAAGACAGACAAGAAGAATAGAAATGGGAAATAGAGGTTCATGTTTAAGAATAGAAATAAGGTGTGGACCATAGACTGGATATTGAAGAATAATGTATAATAAGGCTTTAGAAAGGTAGGCTGGAGTCAGTTTGTAAAAAGTTGCTAAATGTCAAGAGTGTGTGTGTGTGTGTGTGTGTGTGTGTGTGTGTGTGTGTGTAGTAATGTGCATAGTTGTTTGCATGTTGTTTACATTAATAGAATGTGAGCTCCTTGAATTCAGGTTCCCTATTTTTGTCTTTTTTTCACATCTTCAATAGTTAGCACAATTTCTGACACCTAGTATGTACTTAACTGTTTTGAAAACAGATTGATTGACTGAAGTGATTTTTTCCTCCATCTATCCTCCTCCCATTAAATTAAATTTAAAAGATCTCCATTTCCTTTTTTTTACATTTATTCTCAAATTTTTTACTCTAAACATAAACTTTTCATCTAAAGGAAGGAAGAAGGCAAAGTCCTAGATCACAGGGCAAGAGTGATGAAAGAAGGAACCGTTGTATGAACTGTTAAACTCCAGTGTTAGGCATTCAAGTCTGGAGCTAGACATTTGGACAATAAAAAAGATGGAAACCTTATCTTTCTCTGTTTTCTTAAAGTCTAGAAAAGAGTAATGCAGTTAGAGAGAGGTAGGTTTCACCTTGGTATATAAGGAAAATATTGCCTTGTAATTGGAGCAGATCAAATGTGGAATGAGCTGCCAAAGAACGCTTGGTGAATTCCCCATAATTACAGGTCCAAGCAAAGACTAGGTGACCAGCAACTTATTACACACATGGGGTCGGGGGGAGGGGTGTCAGATTCTTACACAGGTATCAGCTGGACTGTCTAGGTCTCTTTAAACTCTGTCTGTGAGGTTGGTGGCAGGATAGAGAAAGGTGGAGTGTAGGAGGTCTCTTAGGCTAAAAGAGTACTATGTTTGGAAATGTTTGTCTCTTGTAGATTTTAGTTAGATTCTGTTTGCCATGGGCTAATCAGCCCATGGTGTATGAAGCAGTCACTAATCTTTTCACTTAGTTTCTTCCCAAAGTGCAAAGTAAATCAGCCTGCATTCCTTCACAAATAACAAGGTCCTTTCAAAATCAATATAACTTTGGTGTGTTTTTAAATCCTTTATAAAAGCATTAATATGTGGTTGTTTTATATGTTTGAGTATCCCAGTGGCTACCTGGCATGTATCTTTTTATGAAAGAGAAAAATCTGCAGTTAGTTTCTACCACAATGTTGTCTTTGGAATATAGATATCATTTGTTCACTTGCATGCCCAATATCACACACACACACACACACACACATGCACACACACAGGGTCATCATCCCATGTCTAACACAAACATTTTATGGAATCTGTTACATACAACATCTGTGATGAAGAATCATGACACCTTGACTCTTCATAGTTCCCCTGGGAAAGGCTCTCTGGGAGGAAAGGAAAAGTATTACAGAGGTTAAAAAGAAAAATTTACTTGGAGTTAGGAAAGACCAGCATTCAAATCCCACCTCTTCAATATTTACAAGCCAAGTGACATTGGGCATATTAATGATCTGTTCTGAGCCCTGCTTCCTTCTCTGTAAAATGTGGATGTTGCAGAGAATAACAGCCCTAATTCTAACCAAACAGGTTTATTTTCATTGTTTTCCCTTCATACTCCCCATACCTCGTCCAAGACTTTGAATATTGTAAACTTTAACACATACAAGTTGAAATTAATTGGATTCATGAAAGTGGGGTGGTGCATATCTCTTCCCCAATGTCCCACATTGTGCCTTTCTATTTTAGTTCAATCATCTTCCTCTTCATCCCCCCCAAACCATTTATTTTGGCTCTAGATTCTTTTCACCAGGATTCCTGAGACAGCTAGGTGGCACAGTGAATAGAGTACCAGCCCTGGAGTCGGGAGGACCTGAGTTCAAATCTGGCCTCAGACACTTAACACACACACACACACACACACACACACACACACACCACACACGAACCTAGCCATGTGATCTTCAACAAATCACTTAACCCAAATTGCCCTACCTTCCCCCCTCCAAAAAGAAAAAGAAAAAAGAAAAAGAAAGAAAACCAGGATTCCTGTTTACATCCCTGTCACTTCCTGACTGGTCACTTTATCTCTGCCTCTTGGCTTTCCTGGCCACCTTCAAGTTTCAATTAAAGGTGTACCTCTTGAAAGAAACTTCTCCTAGCCCTTCTTCCTCTTAGTGCATCTCCACTGAGAGTATCCTGAGTTTATCCAAGCTTATATCTTATGTAGTTGTTTGCAAATATCTCACCCATTAGACAATGAGTTGTCTTTTGCCTTTCTTTGTCTCCTCAACACTTAACACAGCGCCTGGAACAGAGTAAGTACTTAATAAGTGTTAATCGGCTAACTGTCTAATCTAAAACAAGTTACTTGCTCCAAGATTCAGTTTCCTCATCTTTAAATGAAGAGTTCAAAGCTGAAAATTTTCATTAGAGAGGTGGGGGATAGTAGGTGTGGAAAGATGCATTTGCTATGAAATACAATTGGTGTGTCACTTGTTGATTTTTTTAATGTCCTTGTTACATGATGGTTTTTCTTCAAATGCTTATCATGACTACTGTAACATATGATGACCCATTAATATAATGGCTTTATTAAAAATATTTAGTTTTGCCTTTGAGTAAAATAAAGTCAATTCCTCATTTTTTCTTAGCTCCAAGCTTAGTAAGAATGTCAACAACAATATGATTCAGATTCTACTGCTACATGTTGTCCAAAACAACTAGATCTTTCTTAGTGCCCACTCATGAGTTTTCCTTAACTATCACCATCATGTCAGAAATATAAGTGGGATTCATGTATTCTGTGGGTTCTCTTTATTTGTACATGAAATTACAGTGATTGAATAACCTCCAGAATAATGTATAATATCCCGGATGAAATGCACAGCCTCACAGAAGATTGCCAATAATTCATTCAAAAAAATGAACAAAAATGTGTATAACCTATATGATGCCATGCATTTAAAAGATAAAAGACCATGGAGAGAATTACAGGCAATGGGATCAACAAGATGGTAGATTAGACCCTTTCCCCAATCACCAGAAACTTTCTTCTCTCCACAAAAAAAGAGAAAAAAATATGCATCAGATGTAGTTGAATCATAAGTAAAGCCACAGGACAAAAAGAGAGACCCCAACAAGGTAAAAATCATTAGGAATTATTGAAATTATCACTGCTTATTCAGAATGCCTCCATACTCCATTCTAGGAAACAAACTAACCCAAAAACTTTTTCCTGAAACCTACAGTATGATTGCCTGCAGTTGCAAAGACTTGTTGGCACACATCAGTCCAAGTAACCCCTTATTCAACAATAAGGCATATGTATGTGTGTGATTTTATATACATACATACATATATACATATACATAAATGTATATATGTATGTATGTCAGTATGTATACATGATTATTGATATTATATATGTGTATATGTGTGTATATAATTGATTTTGTCTAGTCACAAGAGAGATGATTAAAGAATGTATTACCTTCTACCTAGGAAATCCACCAGGTGAGAAACTCCCATGGCTGAAGAGACTCTGTTCAGAGTACCTAACCTTGCCCACACTATCCCTCCCAAAAGTAGCAAGCATTCATTCATCCCAGAGAAGGAGAGTGAAAGGAAGAACTGATGCAGGAGACCAATATGACTGGTTATAATGGTTATGCAAAGGAAACTGAATCTCAGGGGATTCCAGTTGTGACCTCCTAGAGGCTACTTAGGGCAAAGACAACAAATCTCCCAAAGGGAGGGAAACCTGAGGGAGTTTTATAGTCCATTTATGGCAACATAGCCATTAGCAAAGAGCAGAGAAGGAGGTATTTAAAAGGTGTTGTAGCAATATAAGAAAACAAAGGCTAAAATATCAAAAATTTCAAGAGGAATAAAACTTCACAAAAACCCATCAGACAAGAGAAAACAAGAAAAGGTTTTGAAATTAGGAGAAATAAATACCAAAATCTTTAAGAGGATTCATAAACCAATGCCTAATAAAATAAAGAATACTGAGGAATCCCAAAAGAACATAAAATAACAACTAGAAATGTTAGAATAATTTGAGAGACAAATTAAATCATTGTGAACAGAAATTAAAATGTAATACATACATAGGAAATTATATTTCACAGTATAAAAATAAAAAATTCAATTAGCAGAGTAGGAAAAAATGAATCCATAATAGTTTATCCAAAGAAGCAAAAGATAAATGAAGAATTTCAGAATACAAAAGCTGGAATAAAATCTGGCATTATATGTGTGTGTGTGTGTCTGTGTGTACTATATACCCTTATAATTTGACTGTTAACAGATTTGTTTAAGCAAAAGTTTTCTTTAAATTTCATATAATCAAAATTATACTTTCTGTAATTTCCTTTGTGATAAATTCTTCCCTTATCTATTGATCTGTAACACAATTCCTTCTTTGTTTTATTAATTTATTACATGACCCTTTAATTCTAGGTCATTTAGAGCTTATCATGATACATGGTGTAAGACGTTGGTCTAAACCTACTTTCTGACAGACTGCTATTTATTTTTCCCAGTAATTTTCATCAAAAAGATAGTCTTTCCACTAGTAACTAGCAACTTTCTCCTTCATTCATTTCTGCATATTTTATACTTAATTTTTCTCAAAAAATTTATCTCTCTCTCTGTCTCTATCTGTCTCTGTGTCTGTGTGTCTCTGTCTCTGTCTCTGTCTCTCTCTGCTCTCTCCCCATTTAACCAGTACCAAATCATTTTAATCTGCAAACAGTAGATCCTCTTCCTTCTCACTTCTTTATTACCTTCAATTTCATTTTGTTCTTCTACATTAATTTCATTATTATTTTTTAGTTTGATAAAATATTGTTTTGGAAGTTTGGATTATCATGGCAGTGAATACAGAAACTAATTTATGTAGTATTGTCATTTTTATTATATTGTCTCAAATTACTCATGAGAAATTAATGTTTCTCTAACTATTTAAATCTGTTTTTCTTTCCTCAAATAATGTGTATCATTTCAATTATTAGTTCCTTAGTAAATCTAAGAAGATGATATCCCTGATAGTTTATAGCTTCTGAAATTATTTTAAATTGAATTTTTCTTTTTAGCTCTTTCTACTGGGTTTTATTGGCTATATATTCAAATATTGATAACATGTGTATTTATTTTATATCTTATATATTAGTAATTATTTCAGTTAATTTTCAGTTGAGTATCCATGTTTAACTGAGTATCTCTAGGTTTACCATCACATTACCTGTAAAAACTGATAATTTTGTTTTTTCTTTGCTTATATGTATTCCCTAAATTTATTTTTATTAAGCTACTACATCACTAGCATGATTTTGGAGGGGGAGGTCAGTCTATTGGGCTTAAGTGACTTGCCCAAGGTCATACAGCTAGTAAGTGTCAAGTGTCTGAGACCGAATTTGAACTCAGGTCCCCCTCACTCCAGGGCTGGTGCTAATAGCTGGCATTTTAACACTATTTTTTCAGAATTCTCAAACAAAACAATCCAAGTATGTCTTCCAGGTCAATAAGAGTCCAAATCACACTCTGACTAAAGGGGAATTCTTGTCCCTCTGAACTGCAAAGCCCAGAACATTGGTCAGTTTGTAGATCCTATTATGATGCTAGCAATAAGACCAAAAAAATTAGTCAGAAAGCTAAGTGAAAAGGATACAAAATCATCTTTATTTGCTGATGATATTAGAGCTTATTTATATGGACCTTGGGAAATATTAAAGAAATTCAATGTCAGTTAATGGTTTCAGTAACATTTAAAGCTAAAAACAAATAAATAAACACTCTGAAATCAATAACATGTAAAACTGGCAGTAAGAGATCACAAAAGGTAATAAAAGAAGGAAAAGTCTCATTCATAATAGTTATAAAATATATGGGAACCAAACAGCCAAAGCAATTCCAATGGTCCCAAAATAAACTGACAAACATTAAATAACTGGAGAAATATTCTGTGCTCATGCATGCAACATGTCAATAAAATAAAAAAAGTGATAATGCTACAGACATTAATATACTGATTTTTTTGTACTATATCAACCAAGCTACTAAAGAAATGGTTTATAGAACTAATAATAAAATAATAATAAAATTTATTTTATGGTGCAGAAGATCTAGACTATCAGGGAAACTGATCTAAAATATACAGGAATGAAGAGAGAATGGCACTTCTAGACTTCTAAGTATATTACAAAATAGTAATTATCAAATCTATTTAATGCTAGTTTAAAAAATAGAAAAATAAATCAATGGAACAGATGAGAAACAGAAGAGTCATAAATAATTGTACTCAAAAACCCAGGATTTGATAAACCTTAAAAATATAAATTAGCTCAGAAAGATTTCTATTTGATACAAGTCATTCCTCAATTGATAAATGGGCAAAGGATATGAACAGGCAATTTTCAGAGGTAGAAATTAAAGATATCTTTAAGCATATGCAAAAATGCTCTAAATCACTATTGATTCGAGAAATGCAAATCAAAACAACTTTGAGGT
>JAQQSW010015075.1:0-11968 GCA_028646575.1 Pseudocheirus occidentalis | reverse complement strand
CAACTCCCTGAGGTAGGTACTTAATGTAAAGTCATTTCCATTTGACAGAGGGAGATACATGCTGAGAAGAAAAGACAGAAAATACTTCTCTATGTTGTTTCTTGTTGCTGAGACGTAGAGGGGTAAAAAGAATCCAACCAGAGTTGGAGAGACTTTTGCTAACTTTGAATCGAAGTCATTACCTTTTTCTGAAAGAGTACAATACTACTTCAGCTAAAGGTATCAAGTAAGCCTGAAGCTGAAAGTGATGGATACTATAGTTGCTATTAAGAACAAAGTTCAGTTAAGCAGAGTAAGGCCTTGGAAGAAGAAAAGCAGAAAAGGTACATAGAGTTCATTGAGTTATCATTCCCAATGAGGTATTAGGCGAGCATAGAATATACTATTATACACATATACATGTATGTGTGTTTCTATACATATATGTTTATGTGTATATATCTATACACACATGCACATTCTTGTGTGCTCATATAATCATACATTTGTGTAGATACATACATATACATGTATACACAAAAACATATGTATGTATACATAAACATACACACATGTATAGATAAAAATAGATATGAGCTCCATGCCAAGTTTTAATAATGTATCTATTTGGTCAAATTTATCTCCCTGCATTAGGCATTCTAGTTTGCCCTATTTATTACACATAAGGAGTTTAATGAAAATAAAGATCTAATTTTTCCCCCATTCAACTATACAGATACCTATGAAATCTAGGCTAGGAACTCTTCCTCTCAACTAATTCTTATTTGAGGTACTTAGTTCAACCCCTACCCAAAGCATTTAGCATAATTTTTAGCCCACTACAATTTCCCTGAAAAGCTCCTGCGTATTCTCCACTTTGGCACTTAAAGAAATCAGTAGATAAACTTACCAAAGATATTGCCTAATGCTGTGCTGGCAAGACACAGCAGGCTGCCCAGGAGCAGCCCTACCATTTTCCAGGGAAAGTGCTTTCCCCTTCCCTGGATCAAGGGAATGAAGCCTTATCCAGTCTCTCCCCTGAGCCTTTTATATGACTGCTACTCTCCCTTACTCACTGATACACTGGGCACTTAAAGGGCAAGAGACACCATTGTTATTTTTTTTCATGCAATCATGAGACATGACCCCAACCTGCCTCCTCCACAAGAGTTCCCATCATTTCAGAGAGGCACTCAGGAAGCCAAGGAGCTGAAAGAACACTTGGCTACAGAGAAGAGGGGCTATGAAATCTTAGGTTATGAACCATGACCTCATGAAATGAATGCTAAGGGCAATGTTCATTGCACTCACTTAGCACCTCAAAGTTTGTAATGTGCTATATACAAATGTGTGTGCATATATAGATATATATTATATATGTATATAACACACACATATACATACATACATATATGCAAACACACATAGACACACATATATGTGTGTGCATATATACATGCATGCATACATATATACATACATAAATACAAAAATCATAATAGAGATCAGAGTATATTATCTCTATCCTTATTTTCTGAAGCAAGTCATAATAGAAAGTATAGTGTAGTCTATTTAACGCTTCTTCCTCTCAGTGTCAGGTGGAAGTACAGAGTACTCTAGGGTCTCAGACAACTAATATTCTTGACAAGTGACAATACTGAGAAATTATTAAAGTCTCTTTTTAACACGAATTTGAAATCTATCCTTTCATCTCTTTTGTTATGGGTTCAGACTCTAGGTCCTCTCTGTGAATGACCTCCCCTTAGCCTGTAGTAACTAGTCAAATTCTTATCCTGTCTATGATCAGATTAGATTATTTACCCTACAATCAGAGGATAGCTCTGATGTCCATGTTTCCCAAATTATTAGAGACATGGGCTAAATCTAAAAAGGTTAAAGCTGACAGGGTCTCTTGGGCTAAAAATTCCATCTCATGAGTACAGTGAAGAAAGAGTATAGGTAGACATTAAGTTTGCATGATAATGATATTGGGAATTAGTGGGTTGCATGCTCTGCATGAGTCAAATAGTGTTACCTAACACAGAAAAATATGACCAAAATGATTTCAAGCTACATTAAGGGAGGCATAGTGTAAGAAAGAAGAAAATGATAGACCTGCTATAATCTGCCTTGGTCAGGATGTATCTATAATATTGTGGGGGCCACATTTTAGAAAAGAGTACTGACAAACTGAAACACATCCAGAAATAAGAGACTGGGATAATGAAGGGACCAGAGACCATGACATAGAAATGCAATCACTAAATGGAACAGCATGAACATACAAACACCTTGGGTATCAACAGGCCCAGTATACACTGACTTTCTATCTTCTACTGATTTAACTCTCTATTGTAATCCTGATGTGCTCTTATGTCAGTGTGGAAATATGTGTGTATGTACAAATCAATTCTCTTAGCTCATATCCACACCAACTGACTACTCCCTTCTTAATTTTCATAGCTTTTGTAAGTCAAATGCCCTGCTATTCTCTCTCTCTCTCTCTCTCTCTTTCTCTCTCTCTCTCTATCTATCCATCCATCCATCCATCCATCCATCCATCTATCTATCTATCTATCCATCTATCATCTCTCTACCTCTTTTTATCTAGAAAGATATCAAACACTGTAACCACTCAGTTGTCCACCTTATTTCTTGTGAGCTACTCTTCCACTCCGCTTCAGCCACACACAAAGATGGCCACATTCATGATTTTGCCATCGGTCACCAATGTATCTCCTCTATGTTCAAGAATTACGGAATCCCTTTATTTAACATTAATCTGTTGGCTTTTTGCCTTTCCCTCCATGTTCTCTTACAAAATAGTATCTTTTGTCTGTACTGTGACCTCCAGTCTCTCAGTCCTATAATAAGGCCATCTCCCCTGAACCAGTCATTCTCTCTTCTTTTCCCCATTTTGACCTCTTGGTGAGCTAATTCAACTCTACATTGTCCTTGTCTCTTGAATCCCTAGCCCACATATCACATCACCAATTATGCCTAACCAAACCTCAGCCTTAGATTTGCCATTTGCCACCTATGCTCCTTACACATGTGTTGCTGAATGAAGATGGAGAAAATCACATTTCTTATTGGGTCCACTACAAATCTATGTTACACAACCTCAACTGGGCCCACATTGTCACTAGGTAATTCTAATATACCTTCCTTGTCAAATCACTATTCTACCCTCCACAGTGGCTATTCCAGTCTCTGTCATCCATCATCAAACCTCCTATGGCTCCTCCTACCCCACTTTCTCAGCTGAGAACTTTGACTCATATTTGACAGAAAAAAAATTGAGGCCATTGATCATGAACTTCCTCTTTTCCCCTCTTCCTTAACTCATATTTCAGATACTTTCTGCTCTTCTTTTCTCCTTCACCCCTGTCTCACATGATAAAGTGGTATTATTTCTTACCAAGGCCAACCTCTCTACTTGTTCAAGTAGTCTTATTCCATTGCATCTCTTCCAACGCACTGTGCCCTCTGTTATACCCAGTCTTTCACTTATTTTTAATTTCTCCCTGTCTAATGGCTCATTTCCTACCTCTTAAAAATATATTCATGTCTTCCCCATCCTCAAAAATCCCTTATTGGATCCTCCCACATACCCCTTATATCTAATCCATTGCCAAGTACTATCATTTCTACCTTTGTGGAATCTCTCATTTGTGCATGCTTATCTCCTCTAACTCTGTGACTAGCCTGGTGCAGGCTCTCATCACCTTGTGCCTGAACTGGTTGGTCTCCCTGTCTCTAATCTCTCTCCAGGCCAATTCATCTTCAACTCCACTGTCAAACTGACCTCCCTTAAGCATGGATTTGACCATGCCAATACCTGTTCAATAAATGCCAATCATCCCCTATTTAACCTCCAGAATCTTATATAAAATTCTGTTTGGATTTTAAAATCCTTCCTAACCTGATCCACTGCTACTTTTCTAGTCTTTTTAGACCTTACTTCCCATCCGATACCCTATGATCTAGTGACACTGGTCTTATGGCTGTAGCTTGCACATCTGATTTCAAATATTTTATTTCCAATTTATCCTGTGTTTGTGTGTGTGTGTGTGTTTGTATATATGTGTATGTTTGTGTGCATGTGTTTGTGTGTTTTTGTATGTGTGCATGTGTGTGTATTTGTGGGGGAATGATGTTTGTGTGTGTGTCTAGTTTGTTTGAAGATAGTTATTCGCATTTTTGTCTCTCACATTAGATTGTGAGCACCTTGGGATCAAGAACTATCTTTTGCCTTTCTTTGTAATCCTAGCACTTAGCCTAGCACATAGTAGGTGCTTAACGAACATTTATTGATTGACTGAGTGATTGGTTGTTCCCTCATCCCCAGACCCCTCTTCCTCCTCATTTCTCCCTTACAGCTTTCTTCAAGCTTCAAGAAGCCTTTCTTTGTTCTCCTTAACTTAGTGTTTTCCTCTGAGATTTTCCCCAAATGTATCCTGTCTGTATCTTGTTTTTACATTAGTCATTTGCATGTCTTCTACAGAAGACTGTGATCTTTTTAAGAGCATGGATTGTTTTTTGTCTTTGTGTCTCCAGTGCTTCGCAGAGAGTAGGAGTTTAATAAATGTTTGTTGACTGAATAATTGGGACAAATATGAGCTATCCTGAAACACTGGAGAAAAGTTCTTTAAGATTTCACAAGGAATCATAGGGTCTAGGAGCCCCCCCCCACTTAATATTCAGATTATGCAAGACTAAGGGAAGCTGATTCTAAACTCAAAAAATTAAGAGGAAATTCCATTTCCTTCCAGGGGAGAGGAAGGGGAGATGGGAATGAAGGAGAAGGGAGGTAAAAGAGACAAAGAGGCAACATTGTAAAAGGGATAAAGTCCCAGACCTGGCCTCAAGGCCCAGCTCAACTAATTTCATACCTGGGTGACTTTAAGGAACTCATTTAACTTCTTTGAGTCTCCGTTCATCATCTATAATATGAGAGAATTGAAGTAGTTGACTTGGAAGGACTCTTTCATCTCTAACTCCATGATCATAATAAGAACATGAAGAGAAAGAAAAGCAAGAAAAAAGAGGGAGAAAAAATAGAGATAAAGAGAAAAGTGAGGAGAGATAAATGAGGGCAAGAGAGAGGGAGAAGAGGGGGAGAGAAATGAAAGGAGGGAAAGGAAGGAGAGAAAAAGAAGAAAGAGGATGGTGTTGGAGGGAGGGAAAGAGAGAAGGAGGAAGAGAGGAGAGGAGAGAGGGAGGGAAAGACAAAAGGAAAGGGGGAGAAGAGGAGGGAAAAAGATAGGAGAAAGAGAGACAGAGACAGAGAGAGACACAGAGACAGAGAGAGACAGAGAGAGAGAGAGAAAGAAAGAGAGAGAAAGAGAGAGAGAAAGAGAGAGAAAGAGAGAGAGAGAGGAAAAGGGAGAAACATGTATCCTTTGGAGAAGGGGCTTTGGAAGTCCTACTGAAAAACTGTCCCCAGCCATCCAGGCAAGTTTCTTCACAGCAAATGTCATGAGAAGTAAAAACCTGGTTGCCTAAATAAGAAATTCTATACTCAGAGACAGTTAAGTAGTCAGGAGCAATAATACAGTATTCACACTTATGTAATATTTGAGGATCCTGAAACAAGGATTCATTTTGATGTTTACAGGCAGCCACAGGTAGAAGCCAATAGCATAACACAATGGGGTCACAGTGAGGGATACTTTAAAATTTGACTTTTCGTAAGTGCCTATTAAATTTATGAACACATTGTAAATTTCCCCTTCAGAAAAAGAATAATGAAAGATACCTCCCCGAAATGCTTGAAGTCAGAGTGTGTCCTAGACTCCTTGGGCAGTCTGGTGAGGTCCACACACCCCTCTTGAATGCGTAAAGGAAAATGCTAAGATTCCAAAGGAGAACAATTACATACAGTTATCAAAATACTTTTAAAGAACGAGTTCATGGACTCTAGGTTAAGAATCCCTGTGTGAGACTAAGGTAGAGTAGTGTTTCTACTGTGTAGAAATTCAGACCTCTCAAGAGGTAAAATAGTGCTCATCCATTCACTGCAGAGAGGAACAATTCTCATACTTTGTCCTTGGCTCTGCAGAAAGGGCTCTTGTGCTAATAACGCCACATTATCAAACCAGATCCAAAGATCTCACTGCTCCAATGCACTTGCTGACTCCCAAAGTGCATCAGATTAATGGCCAAGAAGACTCAAGAGTTCTTTAACACGCTTCATGTAATTCTAGGCTCTTGACCGCATTGAAATGTACCACCCCTGAGATTTGGAGGAAAACCAATGGGATTCAAGTGTATGTGATGCAGGGTGCCTGGGCACGGATTCCTATTTTTAAAACCACCATCTCACTATGATTCAGCAGATTTCCAGTGAGATTCTTCCTAAACCCCTCTCTCAGAATTTTCAGTATTCCAAATTTCAGAATTGAAAGGGACCTCAGAGGGGATCTTGTCCAACTTGTGCCTGGATAGGAGTTTCCTCTACAACATTCTAGACAGCTAGCTCATTAGCTAGTCTTTGAATACCACTAGGGTTGGGCAGCTCATCTTAATCCAGGGCAGAAACACCCCTGGGATTTTTGGCTTTTTTCAAACAGCTAGGAAGAAAGGCTTTTCTTGTTATTGAGTCCTTTCCCTCTGGAAATCGTCTTGAATTAGTTTATCTATTCTTATCTGTGAACATGTGATAGCTCTCCAGTAGAAAATGACCTTTTGGAGGGCAGAACCAATTTGACCTTTGCTTTTATATCGTTATCCTCTAGTGCTATGTTTTTCACACAGTAGGAGCTCATTAAACAGTTGCTGAATTGAATTGAACTGAATTCATTACATCCCAAATCAGCCTATTTGAATTTTGGACACCTCTAACTGTTAGGGAATTGTTTCTTCTCTCAGGGTAAAATCTACCTTTTTGTAGATTTATCTTGTTTTCGTACCTCTCTAAGGTGTTGAACTAGCCTTCCAAGGATGCACATTAAGGATACATCCCTAAAGATGAACTGTTTTGGCTCGTCTTTACTGTGGGCAGAACAGGAGGAAGAAGACTTAAATTAGAACAAGAACAGTTTAGGGTAGAAAAAAAGAAGTTTTCTAGAATAAAATTTTCTTCCAGCACAGATTTCTTCTATATGTATCCTGGTGGTTCCAGTAACCCCTCCCCAGTCCTGACTACATCCCTTTCACAAATTAAACCAGGTATCAAGTCAAAAGTGAATGGTTCAGTTCAACTAAATTCAATTCAGTTAAAAACCCCAATGCCTACTGTATACCAGGTTACATATGCCCCAATGCCGAGGCTGAGTTACAGAGATAGAAACAATTTCATTCCACATTTGCTATTCTGCTTGGTTTCAATTCACAAAACAAGAAACCTCCTAGTGTCCCCCCTCTACCCACCTCCACTTCCCTACATCCTTCTACGTATTGTCACATCATTTAGATTTTAAGCTTCTTGAGGGTAAGGACTTTTTTTTTAATTAACTGAACTTCACAGAGTTCCTGGCACATGGTAGGTGTTAAAAAATATTTATTGGATTGGATTGAACTCCTTCTCTCAAGGAATTTATATTCAAATGTGTTAGGGGAAATCTCCAATATGTATACAAGTAATTTCGATTCAAGTTTATATAAGTGCATAATTGAGGTCTAGATGATATGCTATAAGGAATTTGAGGCAGAAGAAGCTACTTTTAGCTTGGGCATGGTAGTTGGTGGGGATGGTAAGCAAAGAAGTCAGGAAAGACTTCATGAAAAGCTGGAGTTGAGGAGGAGGAGGTGGTCCAGCCAGATGTAGGGGATGATACAGAAAACACATGAAAAGAGAGCAATAATTAAAATGAGGCAAATGAGGCTTTTCCCAGGGAACTGACATTTAAGAGGTAGCATGAGCAGGGAGATGCCAGTCACCCTCATAGCTGTGTCCTTTTAGTCCTGGAAGAAAGTGTATCAGGATTCTCCAAAGGCAAAAATAAATGCTCTTGGCTATTTGAAATCCTTCAAGGGCCAGTGGCACAAGATGGAGGGGGGAGGTTGTGAATGAACTGCTGCTCCTAGTTCATTTCATCCTATCTTCCCAAGTCTCCTGAAAATTCTACTTGACTTCTGGTTCCACATAACCAACAAAGTGGAGAACTAGACATTTTCTCCAATCTTTACGATTTCTCAAATGTCTCCAAAATATGAATTATCCAAAGAGTTTAAAAACAATTTCAAACATCTCTGTAGTCTAAAATATCAAGAGTCTTCAAGACAATATGAACTAACAATAGAGAAGAGTAATCATTAATCCCTAATGTACTCATTCAGTAGTCTCTCCTCCGTGAGCAGTTACACTCTGGCAGGGTTGAACAAGCCAACCCAAGATCATGTACTATAACAGCTTTGCTCCCCTTCTCTGCACTATAGAAAAAGCCAGAAGTTTCCCATGCCTGGAATGGCAGTGCTGCCACAGGACATCTCTCTGTCAGAGAAATGAGAAATAAAAGGAACAGAGGCAGAAGATGTGTGTGTGTGTGTGTGTGTGTGTGTGTGTGTGTGTGTGTGTACAAAGCCTGAAACAAAGGGAATAACATCCAGATGAGGCTAGTTCTGTCCCACCTAGAAGTTCCTTGGAGCAGATACTGAGGTTCATGAAAAGTGAATTCCCAAGGGTGGGAAAATTCTGAGACAGTTTTGAGGTTCATCCTCTGACCAGGTAGAGAACTTTATGAATTCCCAAGGGGTATAAGAACCACGAAAGATATTTCTGAAGATTTGAGAGAAGAATAAGAAGTGGGAAACCAGAATTTATGGACTGTATAGCAAAATTCATTGACAGAATAGACAAAGTTGAATACATGAAAGAAAGAAAAACAAATTACCAGTACCAAAAATGTAAATTTACAACCAATGAGGAAGAAATAAAAGAAATTAGTAGGAATAATTATGTCTAACTATATGCCAGTAAAAATGACAAATATATAAAAATACCCAGATAAACAGAAAAAGAAATAGAGAACTTAAAAAGATCCAATCTTAGAAGAAGGATTTGAACAAGTTGCAAGCAAACTCTTGAAGAAAAAAAAAACAACTCAGGACGGTGGTTTTACAAGCAAATTTTGTCAAATATTTGAAGAACAAATTATTCAATTACTACCTAAAGTGGAGAAAAAAAGAAGGGGTCCTACCAAATTCTTTCTATCACAATAGAGAGAAAGAAAATGATAAAAAAAAAATTAACTAAAAAAACCCAAATAGGTCAATGGTTCATTCACTCCTAACCCTGATAAACAAATAGCTCCAATTTTCTGTTAGTTCAATGTTTTTTTAACTCTGAATTTTATTATTCTAGCCACTGATTTTTAGAATTTCTATTCTAGTGTTTAATTAGGATTTTATAATTTGCTATTTTTCTGGTATTTTTAGTTGCATATTTAATTTATTGATGTGTTCTCTTTTTATTAATCTAGAAATTTAGAGGTATCAGTTTCCTCTAAGTACTGTTTATACTGCATTCCACAGAAGTTGGTATGCTGCCTCATTTTTCATTGGTCTTAAATGAAATTGTTGTTTCTATGATTTGTTCTTTTTCTCACTAATTCTTTAAGATTAGGTTATTTACAGGCAATGGGGTATAGAAATCCATATTGAACTACAAGAAAAGTAAGGGGGGAATTTGGGAGGGAATATAAGAAAGGGAAGATTGGGGGAAGGGGTATTCAGCATGCTTGACATCATGGGGTGAAGGGTTAGGGAGAGATGGGAAGAAAATCTGTAATTCAAAATCTTTGGCAAATGAACTTTGAAAACTAAAAAAAAATTTAAAAATAAAATTACATTTAAAAATGTTAAAAAGATTAGGTTATTTAGTTTCCAAATTAATCTTTAATCTATGCTCCAAAGGTCCTTTATAGATGATAATTTTTATTGCATTGTTGTCAGAAAAAGATGTATTTAATATTTCTGCTTTTCTGTATTTGTTTTTTTTCCCTAATACATGATCAGTTTTCATGAAGTGCCACAAACAATAGGTATACTGAATTCCATTCCTATTCAATATTCTCCAGACTATCATATATACCTTTTCTAAAATTTCATTCATTTCTTTAATTCTTTTTTGTTTTTTTTTGTTTAATTTATCTATATCTGAGGGATAAATGAGACACCATACTATTATAGTTTTACTATTTTCTCCTACTTAATATTTCTTTGAGAAATTTAGATGCTGTGCCATTTGATAACTAAATATCCAGGATTAATATTAATTCATATTAATTATCGTTAATTTTAATTAATTTAATTAATTAAATGATTAATAATCATTATTATCAATAATAATTAATCATATTAATATAATACTTTTATTTTTTATTAACTTTTGTTTATTTTTAGTTTACATCATTCATTTCTATGAGATTTTGAGTTACAAATCTTCTCCCTATCTTTCCCCTACCCACCACCCCAAAACAGCAATCCCACTGTGTGCCCCCTCCCCCAGTCTGCTCTCTCCTATGTCCTCCCCCATCACCCTTCTGACTTTCCAGTAGGGCAAGATCCATCTTGCCTAACCCAGTGTCTGTATATCTTATTTCCCAGTTGCATGTAAATAATATACATATGCATATGCATATGCATATACATATACATATACAAATACATATACATATACATATACATATACGTTTTAACATTTGATTATAGAACTTTAAGTTCTAGATTCTTTTTCTTCCTCCATCATCATCCACCCCCACTAGAAAGAAAAGCAATTCAATAGAGGCCATACATGTGTAGTTATGCAAAACATCTCCACAATGGACATGTTGTGAAAGACTATTTTTCCCTCCTTCCTATCCCACCCCTCACTTTTGTATTCACTACTTCGTCCCTGTCCTTTTACAGAAGTGTGTGCTTCTGACAACCTCCACCCCAACTGGCCCTCCATTGTCCCCCCTCTCATCCCCTTATCCTCTACTCTCCTGTAAGGCAAGATACCCAGTTTAGAGTATATGCCATTCTTTTCCTAAGCCAAATTCAATGAGAGTAAGGTTAACCCATTCCCTTTTGCCTTTCTGTTATTCCCCTCCATTGTAACATTTATCCCTTGCCTCTTCTATGTGAGATGATTAACTCCATTCTGTCTCTCCCTGTCTCCTCTCATTCTATTCCTCTCCCACCTCTCAATTTCACCTTTTAAGATATCATTCCTTCCTATTAAATTGATCCTGCACCTTCTATGTACACATATATACCCACAGTTACATATGTATTCATACACATATATACCCTCCTATATAGACATGTGTATGTATACATTTATATTCCCTCACCTATCCTCATACTGAGAAAAGTTTCATAAGTTACAATTATAATTTTTCCATGTTGGCATGTAAATAGTTCAACTGTGATAAGTTCCTTATGGATTCTTTTCCATGTTTACCTTCTCATGCTTCTTGTATTTGAACGTCAAATTTTCTATTCAGTTCTATTTTTTTCCTCAAGAATGTTTGAAAGTCCTCCACTTCATTAAATGACCATATTTTCCCCTGGAAAATCATACTAACTTTTGCTGGGTAGGTGATCCTTGGTTTTAATCCTCACTCCCTTGATCTCTGGAATATAATATTTCAGGCCCTTTTATCCCTTAATGTGGAAGATACTAGATCCTGGGTTATCCTGATTATGTTTCCATAGTATTCAAATTGTTTCTTCTTGGCAGCTTGTAATATTTTCTCCTTGATCTGGGATCTCTGGAACCTTGCTATAACATTCCTAGGAGTTTTCTTTTGGGCATCTTTTTTAAAATTTTAAGTTATTTTCTTGGTTACATCATTCATTTCCACAAGGTTTTGAGTTACAAATTTTCTCCCCTTTTTGCCCCTACCTCCCAGCCCAGAACATTGATCCCACTGTAAGGCCCCTCCCACAATCTGTTCCCTTTTATGCCCTCCTCCAACACCCTTCTAGCTTTTTAGCAGGGCAGGGAGGGGCTCCCTGCGCCCATCCCTGTATGTATTACTTCCCTGTTGCATTTGAT
>JAQQSW010015074.1:0-11968 GCA_028646575.1 Pseudocheirus occidentalis | reverse complement strand
TTTTTTATTAAACAAAATACTAGTGAGTTGCTAATTACAAAAAGGAGGAATTGGGAAAATAAGACATGGCAGTTGCCCAGAGAAAAGCCAATTGCAAGATAGTGTCCAAGAAAATAAAACCATCTGATTAGGGCTGAATCACCCGGGAGTCAACTGAAGAAAAGGTGTTGTTTTACTGAAAGCTGACTTAAAATAATTTTCCAGGGTGGCTAGGTGGTGCAGTGAATAGAGCACAGCCCTGGAATCAGGAGGACCCGAGTTGAAATCTGGCCTCAGACACTTAATACTTACTAGCCATATGACCTTGGGCAAGTCACTTAACCTCAATTGCCCTGCCCTCCTACCTCCAAAAAGCAAAATAAAAAAATAAATTGCAATATTTGAAGGGCTGGCTTGGTGAAAGGTTGCATTACCTTATGACTACCTACAGCTTGGGAGACAGGTAACTGCCCCCCAACCCAGGGGCCTTACATGACTTGCCCTTTATTGACCTCTACGGTTTAAGAGGGGCAAACTTCTAGAAACCTATTGAGGACAGAGTTAATTAGCACGGAAGATTTTAGATTTAAGGCTTTATGCTTTATTGAAAGCATAATACTCCTGATGTACTCTAAGAGCTCAACACTGTTTCAGTATCCTAAGAGTGGCAAAGAAGTAGCTTCATCATGTGAGCAGAGAGACAAAGTGGTACAGCCCATTCTCTAGAAGAGATAGTTATAGTTGGAATTCCTACAAGCATGTGCCTTCTCTTCCCACATAAATATTTCATTGGTGGAAGTTACAACTCAGGTTTATCGATGGATTATTAGGGGTTTGTTATTATTGCTTTCACCTAGTTATTTAAATATTTTACTTTTGAATGAAAAGGTGTTAATAACTGATTTTGTTTCAATGGGAAGAACACTGGTGAGGGCTCAGGAGCTATATGCTGAGACCCCTCTGGGGGAAGGCCACAATCCCCCAGATCTATCAAAGTGAATACAGGTAGAATGAACCACTCCCAACTGATAGAGCTGAGTGAGACTGAGTAGCTACACTTAGACTACTATAAGCAAACTGATGCCCAAAGACTCAGTTATTCAAGGTCAGACAAATAGAAGGCCTGGATTCAAACTTAGTTCCTATGACTCCATGTCCAGTGTTTTCTGCTGGACCATGCACATCTAACTGAACTGCTCAATCTTTGTTACCACAAAAATGCTTTACCCAATTGATGTAGACTTGCTGTCCTTATGAGTCAATATGTGTAGTTCTATGTACAAGTAAATCACTGAATTTCATGATATAAAAAGTTGACTTTGAACTCAAACTCAAAATAAATTTCTTGGCCAGATCAAGTAAAGTCTTTTGAGAGAGTAACTTCCTTCCCAACCAAGAGGGCTTACCTTTTCCAATCTTTACAGTTTGAAAGAAACAAAATTCTAGTAATCCTTTACTACCACTGTAGTATTCATTACTATGTATTATTCGTTACTAAGATAGATGCTAATGTGGAAGAAATAAGGGGAAATCTCCATTGAAGGAAAGGTATGAAGGAAGAAATCTGGCTGAAGATGACCTTAAGGATCATTAAGTTTAATGCTCTAATGCTCATCAATTTTGAATCTTGGAGGGTCCATTGCATCTTTTTTGCATTTCCACTATTCAAATAACTCTTTGCTTATTTCCAGAAATGAAAGCTACTGCTTGATGACATGGTTTATACTGGATACACTGAGCTGGAGTGAATTTATCTACAGCTTAAACTGGCATAGCTGCAGCTACCTTCTGAGATATAGATTTCTCTAGGGCTATCAGAGAGGTGGTGATTTGCCTATTATTACCCAGTTAATATACAAGATTAGAGTCCACTTAGTTCTGACTCCAAGTCAGTTTCTCTTCAGGATATTACATTGCCACAAGATATTGCAAGAAAGAACTCAGCCTTAGAGTTAGAAGGTATCTTCCAGGCTATCTGGTCCAACTGACACTTGAAGAATCTTCTCTGAAGTCCAATCAGAGTCATTAAATTAAATAATTTATAAAGTGTGTAGCATGACTGGTAAATTGAAGGCACTTAATACAAAGCTTATTCCCTTCCCATTATCCAGACTTTGCTTGAAGCCCCAGAGTTTAAGGCAATTCACCACTTCCCAAAGAAGCTTATTCAACTTATTAAAAGGTTCTAACTACTGAGAAACTCTCCAGTGTGAAAGTCATTGCTCTTACCCTAACCCTCCTTCTCTACCCTCTTTCCCTTCAATCATGTAGAAGTTTCATGTGATTGAAAGGCAGCTACCGAATTTTCCCCCTAACTCTTCTGCATTCAACAACCCTTGTTCATCCAATCTGAGGCAGAGAGGAACATAAGATTACTAGATGAACTAATTAGGGAAAATATTAACCTTGGAATCAAATTTGCTACGAAGTTATTAATTTGCTTACATTTGGTTCAATGGGAAAATATTCCCAAAATGACCTTTCTAGGAATGGGAGACATGAATGTGAGATTTTTTCTTCAAAACTCATCTCTGGCATTCTTCTAGAAGGAACCTTTTCTTTTAACCCACTGCTTCTCATCTTTCTTTATCTGACATATACTTAGCACTCCATGTAAGTAAGATGGCAGCCCCAAGAAGGTAGGGTCTGTTTTGTATCTGTATATTCCTAGTACAGGGCCTTTAGGCACTTAATATCTAATCAAATTAGGTGGTCCCAGTTATGGGGAGTCTCATGAATTCAGCACAGTTTCTCCATCAAATTTTACCAATGAGGAACACGATGCCCAGGCTGATTAAATGCCCAAGATAGCCCAGGTAGCACATGACAGGATCAGGATTGCGACCCCAATCCTCAGGCTCCAAACCCACCAAATTCTTTCCAATGCATTGCTCTGTGATAACCTTGATGTGCCCAATGACATATTAGAGTAAGGCAGCACCATGACAACCTAAAGCCAAGGAGGAGAATTTGCTGGGAAGATGAGAAAAATCTTGAAGATAAACCATTACTAAGAAGTCAGAGATGTTTTGGTTTTGTGAGGAGAGGAAAACCAAAGCAGTCAACAACAAAACCTTATTCAATAAGAAAGGGGTTAGTTGAAAACAAGAAACCAGTCCTTGGAGAAGAAGCTCATTTCAGTTTTCAACTGGGCTCACTCTGAGTTCCCATTTGGGTGAATAAGTTTATTTGTATTTACTCAAACAATAAGGGGGGGGCAAAGGTTTTCTAAGCTGGCTCTCGAGGATTTCTTTACCTAAATTGGCCATTTTTTTTCTAGAGCCAGGACTGTGTGTCAAGCTGTATTCTAAACATAATAAATAGATATTGAGGGGAAGGAGGGGGAAAGAGAATATATTATTTTAAAATAGGCTGTGGATTTCCTTGCCCTTTTATTAATGAAAGCCTCTAGTAAAACTCCTTAAATGTGGATCTTGAATCTCTGCCCAGGACCTGTGGACAAGTTTTCCAATGCAACATTAATAAAGCAAGAGACTCAGAAGGTTTCCATTAAGTCAGCAGGGCTGGATGACTCGCCTTTCAGATACTGTAATTCTCCAGTGCAGGATAAATCATCGGCTTCTACCGTCTGAATTTCTATTTTGATTTTTCTTATTAAAAAGAGAGAAACTGCTTTCTTGCTCTGGAGCAATCATCCTGAAATAATGCAGTTGGGGGAGGGAGGTACCCCTTGTGGTGTGGCCCTTCCCCCACTCCCATCCTAAAATGTGGCCCACAGCTGCCCTGGCCTTGTAATCGTGGGATAGGACGAAGCTGATCAGGAGCAGGTTTTCCAAAAAGAAAGAAAAAGAGAAAAAGTCATTGTCAGAGTGAACAAGGGACTTTGGCCCATCTGTGGAGAAACAGAAACACAATATGGTTCAACCAACTTCACTCTCTATTCTACTGGAGAGGGAAAAGAAATACAAACTCAGTTATGGAAATGGAGAAGAGTTGGACATGACTGAAACGACTGAACAAGATATAGAATTTAGAGCAGTGTCCAATGCAACAAGCATGAAGTAGACACCTAGAATGTGAAAGTAAAGAAAGAGGCTGGGGGCGTAGTTGATAAAGAAGAGCCTATGGAGTCAGGAAGACCTAAGTTTAAGGCTCAGATACTAGCTTCTCTGATCCCAGGCCAAGTCTCAACATTGCAGAACCCAACCACCTTTATAGTGGTAAGGCAATAAAAAGTTGTCAACCAGTCTATATTGGTCCAGAAAGTTTCTTTCCTAGATTTCACCAATGTAAGTAATTTGATCCAATTTTATTTAATTCATAACAATGTGTATGTAAAAATATACTACACTTCTTAAGAGATGACAAAAATAATACATTTCCTATCTTCGAGAGACCTACATTGCAGTATGGGGAGAGAGATGGAGGGGATGGTGATATAAACATCCGTAAGTTAGAAAAATCTTCCCTTATCTGCCCCCCTCTGAAATAGAGATCTGAAAAAAGGAAATGACTCACCCAAGGTCATATTCAGGTGACCCAGTGGCAGATCCAGGATCTAGACATTCTTTCTCTGCAGCACGCTCAAGTGTATCATAGAACATAACCACAGGATATAGACTGACCCCACGGCCTCCTTATTCAGTTCTCATTTCTAGTCTGAACATGTATCCTGTGGATTATCCACAGCCCATCTCAACCACACTGTACTCTAATAGATAAGGAGTTGGTTGTTGAGACAAAAAAAAAATGGTGCTATCAAAGAGTGACCAACACAGACTTCATGGCATTATTGAGTTATTCCAGTCCTGTACAACTCTCTGTGATGCCATTTGGGATTTTCTTGGCAAAGATACTGGAGCTATCTGTCATTTCCTTCTCCAATTCATTTGAAAGAACAGGAAACTGAGGCAAATAGAGTTAAATGACTTGCCCGGGGTCCTGCAGCTAGTAAATGTCTGAAGCTAGACTTGAAACTCAGGTCTTCCTGACTCCAGGGTCCAGCTCTTTATCTACCATAGCATCTAAGCAGCATACATTTTGACCCTTTCTTGCCACATCTCAGTCTCTTCACTTGTCTAAGAGGGTAATGCTTAGATGACCTTTTTAAAGTGGTTAGCATTTTACAAGTTTTACAAACTTTAAATGCATGCAATCTTGAGAAAGTCACTTGAGTAACTTAGAACTAACCCATATAATAGAAGTAGTAAAGGTTTTTGGAAGTGATGGATGAGACTGCAAATGGCAAGTCATGCTACCTTCTCCTTGGGAGGCCCTGAGCTGAAGTCCTGTGTCAAGCAGCTATTGCAGACAAAAATTGTGCAAGGTTGGGTGGAGCCCCTGTAGAAAAAAATTGGGAAAAAATTGGGGTGACTCTCTAGGTGAAATAAATGAATGAGTTTCAGGAGGAGTCAATAGAATCTGAGTTTGACCCCTTACCTTAACTAGGATTCCTTTTACATGGATCGGTCTAGGGAAATAAAACCTAGAAGCAATTTAAGTAGTCTAGTATTTGGGAAACCCAGAAATACCAGTTACCTAAAAGGATTTGCCATTTGTCATGGACTCCTGAATATATTTTGAAATAAAAGTAGGTTTAGATCAGCATCTTATGCTATATGTAAGAAGCAATTTCAAATGGATATGATCTAATTATTTAAAAGTTAGACAATTTTGACTATACACACATTAAGTTCTCATGAATCAAATCAATGAAACTGAAATAACCTGTTGATGGGGAAGAGAAGTATTTTGTCAATACAAATTTAACCAAGAGACTCAGGAACTTATATGAAAAGCCATTCTTTAATAGAAAATAGGTCAAAGATTGTGTCTTTGTTTTCCAAAGAAATGTAAAACAATTAGACAAATGAAAAAGCATTCAAAATCAGATTTGAAAGTTAAGAACTGAGGCACTGAGAGCCATCCTTAGAATCAGGAATACCTGGGCTTACGTCTTGCCTTTGATGCCTACTGTGTTATCGTAGACAAGGCCTTTTACCACAGATCTAGAATTCTTCTCCTCTAGCTCTAAGATTCAGGGAAGATGTTGACCTGAATTGTTATAGTCACTTCATCAAGAGTTTTTTACTTCAATGAAGACATAGATCAGGTCCATAAAAAGGGGAAGGTGAACCTTACAAGCATCACCTCATGATCATAAGAAATGACCAAGATATCAAGTTCATAAAATGCTAGACTACCATGAAGACAAAAATAGACAATGTTGGAGGGTGGGGCATGCAGAAAGTGATGCTGATATACTGTTGGTAGACCTGTAAATTGGTCTGGACATTTTATAAAACAAGCAGACCTGTGAGAAGTTATTACTCAAGCTTTTCCTAGTTTTTGATTCAGTAATCCCTTGACTGGGCCCATATCCTTAAGGGGAATATTGATAAAAAGGTACTATATCCATAGAACCATAGTGGTACTATTTATAGCAGAAAAAAACCTGGAAAAACCAAAGCGAGTACCCATCATTTGGATAAATGACAGAACAAATTTGGTGTAGGAAAGAAATGGATTATTGGCCTATAATGAATGAGGGATTCGGAGAAACGTTAGCAGACTTATAAACTGATACAGAATCAAGAAAGCAGAATGGTGAGTACCTATAGTAGCCAAATTCTTTTTATGTTAGAATTCAATTTATGCATAATGGCTAATTATGGTTACATAAATATGTGGAATTACCTCTACTTTTTCAGTGAACTACGGATTTAGATTGCTATGTGGAGTCTATCATGAATACTCTTAAGATTTGTAAGAGGGATTTGTACCTAGGAGGTTTCCACATAGTTGACATTAGGGATGTTTTAAAGAGACATCTTATATAACACGCCTGCAATTGATCAAGTAACATTTAAAGAACCTCTAGTAGTGTGAGGGGAACCCATTACTTCAAAAAGAATCCCATTTTACTTATGGGAAAACTGATCTTTTTTTCTGGAAATCTAATCTGCAATGCCATAGATTTAACTGACCTATAATTCAGCAAAACTTTTGATAAATTCCCATGCTATTCATGTGAAAAAGATGGAGATGTGAGCTACCGTTACATGAATTCAGAACTAGCTGAGCAATTACCTAATGTCAGTTTGAAAAGTGGTCTCAAATGGAATGCCTAAGGGATCTGCAATTGATTCTATGCTGCTCAACATCTATATCAATGTATTTTGGGTAAAGGCATTGAAAGTACCAAATCAAATCCCCCCTCATTTTGAAGAGTGGGAAACTGAGATTCAAAGAAATTAGGTGGCATATCCAGGGTTCTAATCAGTCTACTCTGAATGTACAGAAGGGTAATGTCGTTTGACATAGGACCCAAAACAAAGGACCCTGGCCAACCCAATCTACTAATACTATCACTTCTCTCCCCATTGCCATTTTCCCCTCTTCCTTTTTAAATTTTTTTTAAACTGTGCCTTACTTGACTCACACTGATCTAAAATCTGCACAAGTCTCCTGATCCTTTAAATCAAATTCTATCCAGGAAATTTTGATCTATAATTGAAGATTTTGAATCAAACTAAATTTCATGTTTGTTTTTCTTCTCATTAGATTTAACCCATCATTCTAAACATAGAATCTTGTCTCGATATTTATTTTTTAACTGTGTCCTGTGCAAGTTTGCTAGACATGTTACTTACAATTGCAGAGGAAGAGAGGGAGGGAGGGAGAGAATTTGGCAAGTTTTCCTGGAGTAGCTAGCTCTTGTTAAGTTGATTTAAAGCAACTACTTTTTTGGGTGTGGCAGGGGCCATCTGGTGAAGCTTATAGACCCCTTCTCGTAATCACATTTTGGCTACATAAAATACAATAGGATTACAAAGAAAACCTGTGATATTGAAATACTGGTTACATGTACACACACACACATATACACACATATTATATATACATATATACACACACACACACACACACACACACACACAAGTTCATGGACCCCATGTTAGAACTTCTGACCCTTCTTCCAGCCCAGACTTTCAGTCAGTTCCAAATCCACTTAACTGTGTGGCAGTCTGGTCCCAGATCTCTCTAGCTTGTTCTTGAGGACATGAGGCTATTACACAAACACATTCACGGCCTTTTATCTACAAATCTCATAGCACTGCCAAAAATGGCAATGAAGTTCACATGATTATAGACTTAGGCCTTTTAATTTGTTATCTAGTCCAGTTCCCTTGTTTCATAAATAAGAAGAACCCAGAGAAGGGCAACAATTTATCAAAGGGCATACAGTAAGCAGGCAGACATTAAAGACCTGAATTTGAATCTAAGTCTAAGGCTCTTGCTACTACTATGTTGTTTGATACAACAGGACCTTCAAGGGAGCCCACACTGATTCAGTTATTACTACTCCTCTCTTCTCATTGTTCAAACCACCTCTAATAATCTTCTAGTATTTTGTCTGAAATTGATGTCAAAGTCATCAGTCAATCTTCTAAAGTTTATTCCCTTCTTGATTTTCCCACCCCACCCCAGACAGAAGTATTTGATCATCTTTAGCCCAACAGTATCTCTTCCATTCTCTATGGTTTTCTCCAAAATATACAATTATTCAAATCATGTTAGCTATTTCTTTTGGTGTACTAGTACAGCACTTATCTGGGCTGGAATCTTAGAGGGCCCCCTAGGTGATCTTATTTTTTTATTCTTCAAAGTCCACATTGAATAAAGAATTAGGTCCCCTCTTCTATCTATTATCAATTAATCCAACCTAAGCAGAGGACTCACCCTGACAGCTTCAGTAGTCCTAAGCTCAACATTCCTGATACTTGAAGGACATAAAGCTTTTGATTAGTCTTTACTTACCTAGACTCAGAGGCAGTATGGAGTAATTGGTTCCATAGTCAGCTCTATCTAGATGGAAAATCCAATATGGATTAAAACTTACTGAGACTGGGGTCTGGAAGACTTGGTCTCAAGTCACACCTTGACTGTGACCCCTGAGGAAGTTACTTAATCTTGGTGTTATTGGTCAGTGGGATTGAACTGAGAAGTCATTGACTAATCTTGGTAGTTAAAACTGATCAAAAGTGGAAAGCAATACCAGGTAGACTACTGACTGGCTTGAATAAGTCCCAGGTGAGGAAACTCCTTCTCCTAATTCAGGTAGCCACTTGTATAATTTAGATATTAGAGAGTCGCCTAGCACACAGGTGTCAATAAAACCCCTGAGAGCAGTCTAAACTGGGAAACATTTAACAAGTTAAATAAAAATACAACACAATGTAATGTTAATTTGTGCTTCTCAACATAAGTGCTTAACTATTGATTCTCCTTCTCCCCCCCCCCTCTCCGTTCCCCCAAGTCAGCAGATAACACATTGGGATCAGTTTTAACTACGAAGATTAGTCAAAGACTTCTGAGCCTCCCACTAAGGCAGAGTTTTGGTCTGAGATGTTAGTATATTATTGCGTAATATACTAGGGGCAGTTTGGTGGCACAATGGAGAGAGCACCGGGTTGGGAATCAGGAAGACTCCTCTTATCAGATTCAAAATGTGGCTTTACTTAATAGCTGTGTGACCCTGAGCAAGATGATTAACTTTGCTTGCCTCAGTTTCCTCATCTGTTAAAGAAGCTGGAGAAGGAAATGGTGAATCACTCCAGTATCTTTGGCCAAGAAAACCCCAAAATGGGGTCACAGAATCAGATATGACTGAAAATGATTGCATCAGTCTTCAGTCTAGAAGTCTTTGTAAGCTTGCGTTGTCAGGATGTAGTTTCTGGTATCATAGGTCCCAGTCCAGATGGTATCTTCTACCCCTCTAACCCCATTTCCTTTCACAACTGAAGAAATGAAGACCCAAGAAGTAAAATAATACAGAAGGTACTGAGAGGTGAGATTTAAACCCAGGTTCTCTAATTACTGAGGCAGGATTCTTCAATCTACCATGTTGCCTTCAAATTCTTTACTTACTTTTTCCATTCTTATTTTGACTTCTTCCCTTCTTGGTTCTCTGAAGTTCTGCATCCCACCTCCAAATCTCTCTATATTCTCTCTCCCAATGCAGCAAGGAGAGACTTAGAATCATTTTTTTTCTCCCAGATTTCCATCATTGTTATAATACCAACCCATTCCCTCCTTGTTGTCATGAATCAGGTCCAAAAGCTAGTTCTCTACCAATTCATCTTGTGAAAGAAAGCACAAAGACAAAAGTTTGGCATCTGGATGAGCTTGGTTGGGTCAAGCCAATTTAAAGATCCCTTTAGCAGATGTCCCTCCAACCTGGATTTTCCACTGTGGCAAAATTATGCCAGCTTTGTGACATGTACCCCACCTCCCTCAAATTCTCACCTATTCCTTCCTTGTCTGCATGTGCTTTCATTTTATTTTCTGTTTTAGAGACAGTTAGACGACATGGATGGAGCACATGGACCTAGACTCAGGAAGACCCAAGTTCCAATCCAGCCTGACATTTACTAGCTGAGTCATTTCTCTCTCTCTCTGTTTCCTCAGCTGTAAAACAGCCCCTTCCTCAGAGCTATGAGAATCAAATAAGATATTGTGAAGTTTTTAGCACAGTGCCTGACACGTGGGGGTGTTTAACAAATGCTTGTTTCCTTCTTTCTAAATGGTCTTTCTCTAGTTCCAGATTTTCACTTGTAACATGTTTTATTTTATTTTATTTTTTATTTTAATTTGATTTGTTTATTTACTTTTACAAAATTCAGTTCCAGAGTCCCTTGAGTTTCAAGTTCTCCCCTCCCTCTCCCCACCCCACACGTGGAGGCATGCAGTCAGGTACAGAATCTGCAAATGCTTTCACATTGGATATTAGTCTGGTTGTATAGAAGGGTTGTAACCAATGGAGTGGACAATAGGAAAAAGGAAACAAAACCAAGCATGGAAAAGAGTGATAGCATGTAGATTGCTTCAGTCTCCATTTAAACTCTGGTCTTTCTAGATCTCTCTGAATGTAGGTATCTCCTTCCATCCTGAGACTTGTAGCGTTGCCTTATAGCTATGCAATGCTGAGAAGAGTCCAGATTATCAAGATTGGTAATCACACATACGATGTGTCTGTGATTATGTACAAGTCTTTCTTGGTTCTGTTCTTCTCACTTAGCATCAATTTGTATAAGCCTCTCCAGGTAAATATGAAGTCCATCTCCTCCCCATTTCTTACAGCACAATTCCTTTGGGAACATGTTAAGATGAACCACTCTTCTGTTTTCCCTTATCTAGTCTGTTCCTTTGGGAGAAAGGATTTCCTTCTCCCAGTCTTTAGGTCATAGCCCAAGTTTAGGCGATGTTTCACTTGTTTGCTATTAGACATCTCTAGCTCACTTTGTTAGTCTTCTGACCAATTCGGGTAATAGGAATTAAGGACTTGCAGATTTCACTGTTCTAGGGAAGTCCTGGATGAGGAGAGTCCCTCTGCTAGTGCAGGACAGCATCTTCTTGGCAACTTGGTCATTAAAAGTTATCTGGAGAAGTGGTGTCACTCAAACAGAACCAGAGGTCACCAAACTATGCTTAAGGGTCCTGTGGGCTGCATTGGGACTTAGATGTTAAAATGTGATTTTCTATGTTCTATTGTATTCTAATTTATTTTGCCAAATATTTCCCAATTGCATTTTAATGAAATAAATTTTATTTGTTTTCTTGTTTACATCGCTCATTTTCATGAGATTTTTGAGTTACAAATTCTCCCCATCTTTCCCCTACCCCACCCCCACCTCCCAAACAGTGATCCCACTGTGGAGCCCCTCCCCTGGTCTGCTCTCTAACTTTCTGGTAGGGCAGGGAGGGTCTCCCTATCCCAACTCCTGTATATCTTGATTCCTAGTTGCAGGAATTGCAGAGCTTTATATTCTAGATTCTTTCGGTTCCTCCCTTGTGACCCACCCTCACTGGAAGGGCAACCAATTCAATACAGACTGTGTAGGTGTGATTATACAGGACGTCTTCACAGTGGACATATTGTGACAGTCAACATATGTCCCTCCTTCCTATCTCTCCCCCTTGTTCTGTTCTCTACTCTGTCCCTGTCCCTTTATTGAAGTGTGAGCAT